>JAAAKL020011224.1:0-13807 GCA_010016065.2 Carybdea cf. marsupialis auct. non (Linnaeus, 1758) | reverse complement strand
ATTACGCAGTAGACACGAGAAAGAGGTGAGGGTAGCGATTCTAAGGGAGAAGTGATGTCTTTAAAATAAGCACATCTCCTCCATTCAAGCACGCCCACGGCTCACTTTACCACACCATGTGACAGATAGTCAAGTTAATTCGCTCGACGTAGGCTCCATATTGTTCGTAAGTTAAGAAGCTTACACATTTTTCTCTTGACTTGTTACTAGAGGTTCACAAGCATGCACAGGACGTGATGTCTTTAGAAAGGAGTCCATCCTCAAATATGTATTCATAACATTTGTAACGTTTCATGACATTTATTCGTACCTTCACATTGGTTTAATAAGGATTTCTTTGCTCTTTGCTCAACGAGAGGCCAACATGTAACTGCTCTTCATATAGCAGCAGTTCCATTTAGTGGATGGATGCGTGTGGGAAAAAGTGGTTTCTGTATTCACTAGCATAGACGCAGGCCACCCACCGCCGATGGGTCAATCTCATTAACTATAGTAAGTAAAGGGCTTGAGGGTGTGCATACCAAATTTTGAACCCTTACTTAATAATCCCATGGAGTTCGGGCCCACCATGGAAAAGCCCTGCCTGGAGATCAATTGCTTGCTTTGGACTTAATTGGTGCGAAACAGATACAGCAAGTGAACTCTGTTACTTTTCTTGAACCACTTACACATATACATGCATACAGACATACTACCTTTTGTTGTTGAAAATGCTCGTTTAGGGATGGTTTTGGACGAAGATCTGTTCGCCACGCAAGAGAGATAAAGATAACATATTTCTCTTCCTCTATCTCGCCGACTCCTTTTCTTCTATTGATGTACCTTCTTTTGATCACCTCAACTGTGCCATGTAAAGAGTACAGCTAGTAAACCAAGCGTCCTTGTTTTCACTCGTTGTTGTGAAATCGACTCTCTTAAGACTAAGGTGCTAGGAGGAGGCTACTGTAAATTATGCCAGCCTATAAAATGTTGCTAGGCGACGATTTTTAACAAATCTGTGATGTTGATATGGTTCCACCTACTGGAGATGGATTGAAGGTCTTTATTGAACAAAATTAGGTACCTCTAAATGAATTGCTTCATCACTAGCCCAGTTACGTATGAACGTTAATTATGCGAATTAATACAGTACATTGGAATCATCATCAATTACATTCCAGTCGTTGCAAGCACGACTCTTTGTGGCACCAATGCAGAATCTTTTCCACCGTCGTCTATCCTGCGCTGGCCTGATGACCTTAACAAAGGACAAGCCAGTGATCTCCTCGATGTTGTCATGGCAGCGGTTTGCTCGTCTTCTTCGTATCCGTGTGCCAAAAACACTGCTAGTCAAGGTGTCTTTGCTAAGCCCATCTGTTCTGGTAATGTGTCCCACAAAGGCGATTTTACGATAGTCAATGTCAGTGAGTAGCGTGTTTCCGCCCACCATCATTGGAACAGCCGCCCTAAACACTATGAGAAAAGTTTCGGTACAATACTATCGAGAGAGTTTGTTCGGGTTCCCTGGTGATAGCAGACACAGGATACCCAGCCCATTTAACAAAATAGCAGACCTTTCCCCTTTCTCTGGCGCTTATCAAGAATTCGCTTCACCTTTATGTCAGTGTTACCTAAATTGTGATAAAGTAATAACTCGAGAGATCATCGCGTTCTCTTGGACTGTGTATTTTTGGCGCTGTATACATAGATAAACAAGTATTCCATCGGTATCAAGAGGCAATTCTGACCTTTTTTCTAATCTATTTTAACTTCTCTCGACTTCTACTCCTCTTCCGATTCTATTAAAAAATCCTGTCTAATCAAATCCTACTTAGACGTTACTTTAGTCAGCAAATACGACTAACCAAATCATGCCATTAATGAAAAATATAAAACTTCCTAATGATAAACTATGGTTAGCCTCGTAGTCATGGGATTATAACCTCTTTCTGTACAAGTATCTTTGTCAATTGCTTATGATAAAATAGGAGCTGGGTCAGGTGTAAGGTAGGTGTTGGACCGGTCTCTGTATAGCATGACACAGGGCCTAACACCTGGGAAATAAATGGCTTCAGATGACTAATAAGGTACACCTGCTTTCCTACCTGGGAGCTCAAGAGGATGGGTTTGAGGACCACTCTGATTTTTGATATTCCTAACAATGCCAGACATTTCGTGCTGAAACCTGTTTTTGACCTTGTTGTATGCATTAAAACGTTCTGACTCAAACGATTATATCCATCATTGCAATTGCGATCATAACTACCATTCATGGCTGCCTGTGCTTTTGCAACATGAACTCTTGTGAGCACCTGTGCCTCCTGAACGGTATGCACAATGGGAGCGATTAGCGAAGAGAACAGCTGGGATGAATGGTCCCCCGTGTCTTTTTGGGCACCTGTCGACATACATGGAAAGTCATTCAATATAATCAATCAAATTAAAATTCACTTTCCGTGCCTCACCGTTAGTAGTAGAATTGTAGTACGCATTTTGGCAATATCAGTTAGCTTAACTTGTTGCCATTACATTTGTACAGTATCAAATTTAGCCTAGACAACATAAATATGTCGGTTAACCAGGGGTCTTATTCTGCCTAGATACCATGGCAGGATCTTAGTTGGGGGATTTGTGGAGACTGCAGTTGAGCAAACAAGTGAAGGAGAGCCTTGTTCCCTTGACTTGCAATATGTTGGGAAGTAGCAAATTGAACGAACGTGCCCCCGTTCTTGACCTTGTGCTCGTGAACGTCGTACTTTGCGATTGACACTTTTACTGAAATTGAAATTTCAAATTTGGGGAATCGAAGCCAGTTCATAGCTTTTAATGTTGACTACTTAACAAACACATGTTACGAAAAAAGCTATCCACGTTGATAAATTAAAGTGTACTAACCCAAATAAAAAGCTTTGGTTTTTCACAAGTCTTTCTAGATATTCAGCATAAGTGCTCTGGTCAATTTAAAGCAACTCTGTGAACGGACGGGCAACATATGCTTACAAAAAGGTGCAAAAGGTATGGGGTCACGTTTCTCTTAAGAACGTAATGATCACATTTCCTTCCTCAATGATAAGTGCGGCCACGAGCAGCTTATTACTTGTATCATGTGGCCTCGTTTAAATACATCATTATACATCTTACTCGTTTTGATGTTACATGTCGTCTATGGCCGTTTATCAAATGAAGGAAATTAACACGGCTGATGGAAAGTAAGTCGAAGCTCTGTTCTAGCAAATCAGTGCTCTGAATAAACAGGGCAACATGGAGCTACACTGTGTGGCACAGCGTGATAAATGGAGATTTCATGACTGTTTGTGTGTGTATGATCTGGAGAGTTCCACATATTCTGAATGAAAAGTGGTCCATTTCGTATTATGACACGCATCAGCAATAGGTTTGGCTAAACTTTGTCCTTTAGGATGCCATCACATATACCATGCGATACTCCCCCACCTATTACCACATTGACAATGGTTCCTGCAATAGAAACAAAGTATTCATCACAATTAAAATGTGGTATTTTATATGTTACCATAGTAATCAAAAATATGTTCAAAGCATGATGCCTCCTTTCATCTCCAGGCGGTTAGCAAGGAAAATCAGAAGAAAAAAACATCAAAACAAAACAGAGCCATTTATAAAAACAAACTGATTAGTAAGTCGAAACTGCCGTTAACTGAAGTCAATGAACAGACGGAGTTTCCTCTGATCAGATATTTATTTAACAATAAAAACTAACAAAGAAGAAAGATAAAAAGATTCAACTTCCAACAAAGTCGTCCACACTCAATAATCTTTCCTTCGATTCATTCAGACTCCTGAGGCTAAACTGATTTTAAAACATGTCTGCTGACGTCACGTCACGTGTCTATTGACGCACAACTGGAGCTCAGACTACTTCCGGTTCACGACCATTTGCTTTTGCTACAGTAAAAGAAAACGACATTGCGCTAAACATTAATGTTTAAGTTTCAAAAGAGTTATTCTAAGGTCGGGCTTATTTTTGTTAGGATTGGACTGGATTAGTATGGTTAATTGGAAGGTTGCGGTATAATTGAGCATTCACGGTATTTATCCACTTGCGAAAATGAGCCCCACAATTCATTACAGATTGGGTGATCACCATGCTCCGTATCACGTGTCTTGATCCTTATTAGATATCACCCCACCATGAGTATCGAGCCTCGTTTTAAGTTTTTTTACATGTTCAGAAGACATGATGTAATGAAATTTTCGATGTATTAACGGAATGTAGCTTCAAGTACAAATACCAAGATTTTGGTGTGACGTCAAGCCAAGTCGTTCCGTAATAATATCTTTGTAGACCTTTTTTAGGCTCCTTGTAGATGGATTTTTGCCTGTTTAGGGCTATTTTCATTGCGTGCTGTTAAGTTGGAGTTTGGTAGCTCTGGGTACATGGTACATTTATTCCCCTAGTAAGCAACCTGGGTATGTGACTTTTATTGACAAAGGCAATTGTCTTCGTAAGTGCCCTTCTCACTTACCTCATCATCACTTACCTCTGGTCGTCGCCCTCGTTTAAGGATAACTGATAACTTATAGACAAAGAAGATGCTTGCCAGAAGTAGAGAGGCTGCTAAGAATGCACCCAGGACGTACACCACCTTGAGGTATCGTCTAAAACGGACAAAGAACTTGGACAGCGTGTCATGCAACAAAAGACGAACAAAGAAGGAAGCAAAGTAACCAAGACTTTAATTGGAAATAGTAAACAAGCCCCTCCAAGGTTGTGAGTCGAAGGCAGTTCAAGCTCTTACGTTGCATAGCTTAAGACGATCAGAAACATTTACAGACGAAGAAAAAAGAGGGAACAAAATTTGACATTAAATCATGTCTGAAAGAGACTGTAAAATATGAGATTATGCTGCCAAATTAAGTCGTCATCTGTAAACCATTGTGTATGGTTACCATTTGGTATCATTTTTGTTACCAAAATAAGTGACTTTTTGGCATTACAGATCTACGGGGCAGACTACGCATTAAAATATTGCAGAGAGAAAATTTTCTTGATACCAAATCGGTAGTGTAACAACATGGGGGGGGGGGGGGGTTGATACCAAAATGGTTTAGTAATCATATTTTCATAAAAATAATCATCAAGACTATGGGGGAAAAGTCAAAATTATTAGAGGAGTCGAAAGCCAAAGGATGGGTAGCTATTTTTTGGACTCTACAAATGACATTCCAAAACTTTCCTGATCAGGTTTCAAATATCGAGAAGACATAAAGTTATAAAAAAAGTAGCATCTAGTATTAAAATATTGTATAAGGTATTAATGGATATTTGCAATGAACTATAACCAAGATGTGTATAATGCACTTAACTGACCTTTTCACTGCAGCGATATCCAAATGGCACTGGCATTCGTAAGCTAATGGATACGTAATGCATAAAATGCGCCTAACGTAACTGCAAGAAATTACAAGGAAAGGACACCATTATTAGCAATAAGTAACTAAGGCAGCCAATTTTGCTTGAAGGGGAGGATCTTGCTACTAAAATTAATGCATATTCAATACCCTGAGTTCCAAGCTACTGCAATTTGTTCAGAGGCAGTTGTGGCCGCCGCTGTGCATAAACCAATTTAACTATAAAGTTGTAGAAAATTTACCGTAGTTCCTCAGATTCGATTGCCTTCACCCAACCTAGCGTGTGAGTTTGGCTATGACCACAATTTAGAGTTTCGTTTGAAGTTCAATTGCTGAAGCAGTGACAAGGTTGCGTCAGCTTGGATAGGGGACGGTTGTAAAACAGGAGGGGAGGGAAAGGAAAACATTTCTCTTAGTGTCACTATAAACAGGTAGATTAATCCATAGATAGACGGATAGGCATAGATAGGTTTTCTATTTTGCATCAAGCTCGATCGAATTGTCACCTGAGAGTTCTTGAGGCATTATGCATTAAGAAACACAAACCAGAACTTTGTCGCCACAAAGCGTTTGCTTGGGACATTGTATTAATTTCGTAGCGTCTTCATGGACGTCCGTCAATGGTTGCAATCGTTTCTTGTTTAACCAATTACAACGCTACTTTTCTTCCTTTTTGTAATTTCGATCCCCTCGTTTGTTTTGTACGATATTTATGACGATTGGTTCTGAAGAGGGTCATACGAACAAGAGCTTTTTCTACCACAACGATATATGAGTTGTCGTTTCATTAGTATACTTGGTTTCTGTTTCACCAACAATCTTTTCAAGAGGTATTACCATTGAAGTGACCCTGTGCCTACTACTTCCCCCCATCTGTCCTAGGTCCAGTCTGGATTGGATAAAACAAGATAATTTGCTAGTAATTCCTGCTAAGACAATGAATTAGTCTTAACCGCGAGTGCACCGTATTTCTTTGGACTTATTTACTATTCATATACTTGGAGAATTTTTAAGCATTGCAGTCCATTGAAAGGAGCAAGCCCAGGGAATTATTTTTTATCATGACTTGGCTTAATCTGCCAAAGAGCCATATCTTGTACTGCTATTTGTTTGTAATTGCCTATTCTCAGCGTATCTTTCGTGCAGACAAGCACGCTTCTCGTGTAAGCGAGCACAGCGAAGATTACAGAGTAAACAAACTTTAAGTCACTTTCGTAAGTAATAAAGTGAATGTATTACCGCAGCTATGAATTATGGGGAAATGTGTTTTCATGAATATTTTATTCACTAAATGTTGTCTATCATGTAAATGGAAAATTTTGATAGTTCCCTTTGGAGAATACCAGAGACACAGGAACTGATGACTCATCGTTTCAAAAAGGTGACTTTTGGCTTGAATTGCTCCCCATTTCTTTGTCATGCTATAATTCGTCATCACTTGGACTTACAACAACCTTCTGCGGCAGTTGATGCATTAGGAGAAATCTGTATGTTGATGACTTCCTGGAAGACTCTGGGAGTGTTTCTGGTGCGGTCTGTAAGGGACTTGAAGCCACTTAAGTTCTACAGTCTGCTGGTATGGAGCTTAAGGAATGGTTTACAAATTTAGAGGATTGTAGGAATCAACTTTCAGAGGCAGGTGTTCATGTTGAGTGCAGTGATACTGCCAAAGAATCAGGTGTTATTTGGGATTCTCTTGAAGACCCTTTTTCTGTCCCCTCAGTCATTAACACTGTTGTTGGCTCAAACACAAAACGAAGAGCTCTTAGTGAACTTTTTAAGGCATTTGATCCTCTTGGATATTGCTCATTGGTCATCCTATCAGCTAAAATCTTGATTCAGAAAGTGTGGATACTGAATTATGATTGTGACAAATTTCTAGATGCGATTCTCTTATCAGAGTTGTAAAGCATCATGAATCAATTTGAAAGGCTCAATCTTATTAAAGTTCCTCGTTGGGTATTCAAATCTTCAACTGATACTGGCAATGTCAGTTTTCATCTTTTCTGTTACGCCAGTCCTGAAGCTTATCGTGCTTGCACCGATGCTGTTCACTCTGATTGTAATTGGCATTCTTCTTGTCTTCTAGTGGCTAAGGCTGGGGTTAGTCCTATTAAGCCTCTCACCTTACTTCGCTTGGAATTGATTGGGTACCTTTTAGAGGCTAGGTTGCTTTCTCGAGCTATTGTCACATCAAATTTGCCAAATTTTTTTAAACTCTAGTGCTAGTCAGATGCCACTATAGCTCTCTCTTGGATACTTCACCTGTCACTCACCATGGTTCTGAAGTTCTGAGTCCCTTACCAGGAACATAATGGAATTATGATCTAACTGCAGAAAATCCAGTTGGTCTGTGCACACGCCGGGGTGTTACAGTTGACAAGCTCATCTCTTCACAGTTGTGGGCAAGGGGTCCGCCTTGGCTTGAAGAAGATTCATGCATGTTATTGGCCATTCATGCATTTTCAGTCACCATATGACATTCCAGTCACCATATGACATTCCAGTCACCATTTCAACTTCAGCCTCTCTATGTACTCCATCAGGTAAGTCATCTTCATTGCCATCCAACACGTCATCTGAAGTTCTTGTTAGCCAGGGGAATGAGTTCACCATTAAGCAAGACCCTTTTAAGATGGAGAAGTACAGTATACTTAGGAATCTTCTCAGGGTCACATCATGTCTTACGGTTTGGTCTAACCAAATTAAAGCAACAGCCCAGGGAGGGCAATGTCCCCTTACCATCAGCCTAGGAATTGGACAATGGACTTTTATATCTCATCAAATTAGTCCAGCATATTTCCTTTCCTCCACAAGTGCTTAGTCTAAGCAATTGTTCTAACGTATCCGGAGCTTAAATCTACTACGTTTGAATCCACAACTAGATTCAAATGGTTTTATATATTCGATCAGAAGAACTCAAAATTCAAAGGACATTTGTGCTGTTATAATTTTACCATCAAAATGTGGAAAGAAAAATCTTGTTATCAAGGATATGTCGTGACAAATATTGGATTGTCAAAGGCAGACATAAGGTTATATTCATGACATGCTTGCAAACAATCGAGAACTGCTCCTTACAGTACATAGGAAGCTGCTCTACCAGATTTTCGTGTCCAGGAAGCTCTACTTCACATGCGTTGATTTCTATCGTCCCTTTTCAGGGGGACTTAAACCATCAATTGCATTGTCTACTCGTGCAGTCACCCGTGCCGTGGATCATAAAGGTGTGATTGAGCAGTCTTTACAGTCAGCTTTGAAGTGTTTTCATCAATTTTTTGCTAGAAAAGGAAACTGTTGAGTCATGTTTGACAATAATGCCCTAACGTTCCGTTCAGCAAGTTGATTCTTGCATGAAGAGATTGTATGGCGCTTCATTCCAGAGAGAGCCCCACTTTAGGGTGGCTTTTGGGAGCGCATGCTTGAAAGTGCCAATATTCCACTGAAGTTAGCATTGCGTTGTGTTGCTGTCGAAGAATACTTGCAAAAGTTAAAACTCTGGAATAAGCCTAGATCGCCGAACTCCATTCCATAACCTGGAGATATTGTGTTGATTAATCCAGGTTGAGTAAAGAATAGATTTTTGTTTCCACTGTGTAGGATAATGTTATTAGAAAAAATATGAAAAATTGGAGCTGCCCATGCTTTGTCTTGAGGTCATCTCTCCCAAAGACTACTACACTTGCTTTATCCTTTAGAGACTTCTCAGTAGAAGAGCTGGAAGCATTTAAAAGTCGATATGATAAGAGCAAAGATGAAGGATTATATAAGTGTAACAATGAGATCACAGAAGTTGTAAATAGGTTGCCCAAACTTGCACCTGTTGCAATTGAGGTCAAAACTAGAAGTGTTCAGGCGAATTATTAACTACCCTCAATACTTTCTGTAGTGACGTTAGTATTTAGTTCATGTGCCCATCTGGGGCGGGGAACATGTCACTGTTCTTTTGATTTGTAACAAATAGACATCAACTCCCTGTGGTTTAGCATTTAGCTGTCAGTCTTATTGTTTTGACGTGACGATTATCAGTTCAGTTCAAGTGTTTGATATTGTGATATGTGGAGTCTAATACGTTTCAGCTAGACATCACGGAGTATTACATTACTACCTTGCTCGTCTACTTATGTGTTTTCTTTCCACTATATTTGGAGTGGCTGCCCGATGCGTAAAAAGTGGTAGGTGAGAGAGATTAGGGTACAGATTGAGTAAGATGAGTTCGTGGCCAGATAGATGAGAGATGCACGATGCAAGTGCCGGATGCACGAGTTGTATTAGGGGCCAGATGCGTAAAAGGAATTAGGGGATACAGGAGAAAAATTAGGTGCCGGATGGGTGGGAGATTAGTGAAACCTGGCTGGCTCTATACGTTATCCTGGGACTTCAAATGAGGAGGCCCAAACGTTCTGTAATAGGATACGTTTTACCTCAAAGGAAGTGACGCCCATAATGTGTGTTACGGATATTTTCTGTGGAATGCGTGTCCACTTGACTTCTGAAAAAGTCCTAAATAGGGCTAATGAATCTCGTAGTACAGGGATGGGCAACTTCTATAATAAATAGCGCCAGGTTTTTTCACCACCACCATCCGGGAGCCACATGACCATACACTTCAACTAATCAAATATGAGAGAAGTTACAGTAGAATTTTAAATAGCAGCATTTTTTGTATTTCTAATATTCAACTTTGTGCAAGGTGTTGTAGTGACGACTTAAATTGAAGTCTTTCATGACTGCCATGGCTTCTAAGCAAACCAGGCACATTGGCTTGCCATTGAACTCGATGAATAAATAATCTTCTTCCTATCTTGACTGAAAAGTTCGATTTTCTTGGTCGAGTTTTCTCTTCTTTGCTTTGAGTTTTCTAAGGCCATAGCTCTCATCAGTTCTTCATCGCTGAACACTCGACAAGCCTCAGGCCCCGTAATTGTTTGAATTGGAACCGCGCCCTATCGGACAAATAGGTGTGATTACTACCGATTTTTTTGTTCGTTTTTTTTTTAGGATGACAAAATGTAATTAATAAATGTTCTAGGGGCCGCACTGAGGCTGCAGGCGGCCAGTTGCCCATCCCTGCTTTAATCTATGACCTAAGCAATATTCTAATTGAAAGACCGATAGTATGCAAATATCGATCTTATTTCGCTCATCAAATCCCCTTTTAGGATGAAAACTACACTTAGTGCTTGGCTTTCTCGCATGTTGCGTGAGTTAATCAAATCTCAGATTGTCCATTACCTGTTGACATTATATTTCTTGTGTCTTTACATTAATTTTACTTTTTGTGTCTTCTCGTGAGTAAACTTCTATCCTTCTTAAGAATTATCCATATCATCCTTTCATTTCAAAAAGAGCTTAGAAAGTTTTTGTTCTCTCAATTTTCTCCATCTATCTGTTATCCGGTAAACTTTACTGAATCCCTTTTGAAAACAACAGACATACTTTGCCCTCCCTCTGGTCCAGGCCGAACATGTCGTTTACAAAACACATGTAGAACTATCTGTGGTGTTTGAGGTAGAAATTTGTAAATGGTCCACAATACTAATAAGAAGCTTACTAGCCCCAAGCTTACAAACTGTGATAAAAGGAAGTTGTTGCTGGTAATTAAAGTTACCCAGCAGGTAGCAATAGAGTGACCGGAATCAGAGTATTAGCAGCCAACAAAAAACGCTGAAAATACGAGCTGGCAGGTAATAACGGATCTTACATGACATAGGGGAGTGATTACAGGCGAGTTAATCTATTTGTAACAGGAGAATAAACCAAGTGAAATACTGTCCTAACACTGGTAACGGAAACTCCATAAATGAAACACATCTATGAGGAAGTCAAAGGATCATGGAAGCCACCCACTGGTAAGATATCCGTAAAAAGTGGACAATAAAACAACTTAAGAAAGGAAAATAAATAGGTCGAATCTATTGCAGATGTATAGAATGAAAGCAGGGAGACCGTAACGATGGTAAAAAATTTTAAAGAGGTTCATAACAAGTATTGAAGCGTCCGAGCGAAAGCGGCTAGAATTCTACTTGTTGTTTCAGCTTTTGCAGATTTTCCAGTCTACGTTGTTTTTATGTTATGGCATTTCTTTAATTGTTCTTAATTCCGGGATTTTACTATTTAAGGGGATTTTCCTTTTTATATATCAAGAATATGATATCCTGTTCATCATCAAAAGCTCCAAAATGAGGGAAAGTGCAAAACATTAAAAAAAGAAGGAGGAGTGACGCCGTAGGAGAACAGTACATCCAAGTTTCTTCAAAAGAAAATCACTCAAGAGTTCTAATTCTCGATTATGTTGAAGTAGTAGTGAAGCCACCCCCTCATTGGCGGCAGTATAAATTGAGATCGACAGAAAATAAACTGAAGTCGGCTACTTGCTACTCACCTTGCTTTAAAACCTTCCTTTCTTTATCGACTTTCGGGTTATCGACTTGAAATGGGTATGTCTGAAATAATAAAAACAGGTACAACGCTATAAGATATATATATATATATATATTTATATATACATACACAAATGTGATAAATTTATAATTTGTTTAGAAAGGGGGAAAACATTCATACAGTAAGATGGGGGAGAAGCGAAAACGGGACAAACAGGTGATACATGGAAGGGGTCAAGCTGGTCCTATTTGACTCTGTTACAAACAATACTACACTGTCTCTTATCGCCTGCATAATTTATGGCAAAAATAGCCCACTTGACATAAGGATGAAATGCGTTAAATAATGGTAAATGTACATCCACTAGAATCACTAATAAATGTCAAACTGACTTACTACTAGTGGGACTCGTCTTCCGGCAATGATGTCAGGATCAAGCAGAGGAAGTGTGACCGCTCCTTGCGGGGAGGTTTGCCTGTGTTTCCAAGATTGAAAGGAAAGAAGACTTACTGATCTTAAAATATACCAGGTATTCGATGTAGGGAGCTAAGGAATGTTCGCCAGGTATAAGACTAGTTGGCTTCAGATAAAGAAAGACTAGCTGCAACTACAGAATGTTTCCACTACTGCAGTAGCAAAACAACGACAACTGAAGTTTCTGGGGCACGTAATCAGAAAAGAGGCTCTCGAAGAACTCAGCCTCAATGGAAGGATCCTAGGAAAGCGGGCACGCGTGGGCCAGAGAAAACAGTTTCTCAACAATTTCAATCTTGGAACTACGCGGCAGCTCTGGGACAAAGCAAGACTCCGACCTCAATGGAGGAACAAAGTTCGTCAAACGCCGGATCGGCGATGACACCTACGACGAGTAGCAAAACGTAGCACATCCTCGCCACCAGATACATTAGGTACCGTATCGTAAAGAAAAGCAGCTTCTGTAGCAATAGTAAACGTTTATTCCAATTCAGTTACGAAATATCAAGATTGCCATCCTAAAAATCCTACTGCCGCAGTTTCTCTTCTTAAAAATCCTCAAGCACTCCGATCTCTGTTATAGTTCCAGCACACAGAATATGGCACGGCAAAGAAGTTCCAAAAGTCAGAAAAAGGTACGGGATGCTTGGAGGTAACCTTATGATGAAAGTTTATAGAAGCCACCACTGTCAGGGATTTTCTATTAAAATATCACAAAATCCATCCCATAACATATTTGAAAACCGATTCCCAATTCAAAGTAACTATAGATTGGATTCCCCTAAGCCAGGCTAAATCCATGTGATATGAAAAGTGTCGAGACGATGTGTCCAGCGACCAAACGACGACACGTTTGTCCCATAGTTAACAAGATCGCATTGACGGTTTCAGTCCAAATTTTACTATCTCTGGTTTCAATTACTCTTATTCGTGACGTCACAATATACATGAATGCATCAATATCAACTTACTGAGATCCTGATGATCTGTTCCGATCTTGCTGAGCAATAAGGTCTCCATACTCATCTTTATGAAGCACGGATTGATCATGCACCCACCTAAAATAAACACACAAACAACTGAAGTAGCCTTCCAGACATCTCTAATAAAGTTACCAGAAAACATACATCAGAAAGCCCTATCCTTTATTATCCCCTTAATGTTGGCATTGTTTCTTTCACTGTTTCCACTCCATTCCATCATTTTCAATAGGGCATTTTAACAAAGATTATGCAACTCACAATTTCATGTACAGTTTCAGTACAGAGTTTCATAATCTCTGATTTTATTGACAGACGTCTTAGCCGTCCAATTCACCTTAATAATATAAAGATACTGTGATTTCACCACTAGAAATATTGGTAACGTAATATATGCTTGACCACTGTCCAAAGATGACGCTTTGAGTTCCTTTCCCAGGAAGCACCAAAGACTTGAAGGAGAGGAGAAAGAAGGTGCAATGTGCATCGAAACGTCCCAGCATTAAAAGACGTACATATATTACATTCCATGAAGTACTTGACCTAAACAGCTTCGGTAGAAAAAATGCAGTCGAACGTCGGCCAGATATTACTTGCTT
>JAAAKL020011223.1:0-13808 GCA_010016065.2 Carybdea cf. marsupialis auct. non (Linnaeus, 1758) | reverse complement strand
TATTCAAGGTGCAACATGTTGATACAATTTGCTTGTGCCCAACATGTTGATACAATATACTTGCGCTCAACATGTTGATACAATATGTTGCGCCAAACATGTTGCATGTGTAAACGAACCAAGTTTTACTATTTTTGTTGCACGCAACATGTTGATGCAACCGATTTTAGAGTAAATCAGGTTCTATTTCTCACAACTTGTTGTGGCAAATCAGCCAAGGGGTGATGCATTTATGAGAGTCATACGAGAGGGAGGAGGGGAAGTTGAGAAAGAATTTTCACGATTTCATAGACGCTTTAAGACGGGAATGGGCGATTTACTTGACTTTCATTTCACTGAAAAACGCGTATGCTGTAAACAGATTCTTTTGGCCGACAACGCGCACTCTTCATTGTTTTGATGAGCGCAACTTCCAGAGAGCGCGCGACAATATGAAACGAAGCAGCCGCTTTCCCAGTATCTTAAAGGAATCTTCTTGGTACTAGTTAGCTCAAGAATGCTTTCAATCAAATAAGTCAATTTCCTTAACTGTGGAATTAACTTTGCATACACTACAACATTATTTGACTTTCAATACTTCCCCCCCTCTGCTTATAAGCTTACGGTGGCGGCATGTTTTGAGTCATCCTGTCCTAGAATCTTGGTGATGTACAGCTCGCATAACCGCTCTCACAGTGATATGGGAACTTGAAACATGGGCCTACTTCTTTGTCGTCATGATTCGTTTAAAAGTTTTAGCCTAGGTTTTCATGTTTATAAGTAGAATCTGAGTTACACTCGGACTACCTAGGTCTATTTCGTTTTTTGTGTGTGATAAGTATAACATCGTGTGGTATTGTGAACATCAATTTGTTGGTAAAATACGCGATACGTGTTTTCATCGCTGATAAAGTTTTAGACACGGCAGTATTTTCTCGATTCCCAAAGTTTAACGAAGCTTTTCAAATCTCCAATAGACCAAGGTATAGCCCTCTGGGGCCGAATAGAAATGAGAGGAAGAAATAGATGATGATGATGAGGATGAGAAATATTATGAAAGGTTGAGAAGGAGGATAAGAAGGGGAGAAGAATATTTTGTGTGTGATACTGTTCCAGACAGATATGACTAGTTGGACCGATATGACTAAATAGTCATATTTGTCTTGGACCGGTATGGCTACTCCAAAGTTTGGAGTCATATCGGTCCAAGACAGATCATTTTGGTACAGGTTGAAAAACGAACATGAGGCCAAATTACTACCGTATGATGGCGGGTGACAAAGAACGACTTCGCAGGACATCTGAACCTTTTAAACGAATCATCAAGCGTGGAGAAACGTCTTAGTTAGACATTGCAGAATATGAGCACATGAAGGGATGAGTTAGCGAGTTATGAGCAGATTACGATACGAGCACCGGCACTAACCTCCAGGTTCAGTTGCTCACGCTATATGATACGTGTACTGTAAACAATAAAGGAGTAGCCTGGTTGAACATATGTGTGCAGACGATACTGAATTCTAAGAGCCATACTGGTCCAGCAGTAGTCATATGGGTCTGGGGTAATATCGGTCCAAGACCAATATGACTATTTAGTGATATCGGTGCAACTAGTCATATTTGTCTGGGACAGTTACAACGAAACGTGATGTGTGTCGCTGATTAATGACGAAAATAAGTAAAATTTTTGCAAATTTTATTTGATGCTTTGCTATTGATTCCAGGTAGGCATAGTTTAATGTTTTCTCTCTTCATACCACTCTTTCTCGATTAACCTTCTTCCATTTTAGCTGACGAGTTCTAAGTAAATATAAACGCCACTCAATATCTCAAATCAACTAAAAACTTGCCTCTTAAACTGCAGTATAGTGGTAGTAAGGTTAAACATATGTAACAATGCATCATTTTAAAAATGCACACAAACTTGTCAACATCATTTGCTTTATTCTGAGAGAAACAGGAACATAAATCAATTTTTGAAGTTGAGGACCATAAAATTATTTTTATTGTTCAAAGTAAAGAGCTACAGGTGATTTTTATTGTTAAATATTTTCAGTAAAATCTTATTTTCAAATCTCAAAGGAAGGATATGATACTATATAAATTACGAGCATAACGTACTCGGCCTTCGCTGCGATTCAGTTAGTCTATACCGTACAATCTTTCATCTTGCCAAAGTTTGAGTTTCATGCTACTTTTTTCTGTTTTCATGTGCTATTGCTTTTCCCTTTCTAGACAAGTAATCATAATTTTGCTAGTCCTAGTGATAGATTGACGCAAGTAAGAACTGTATACAATCATCACATAAAAATAATAAAAGGAAATATTATTGATAATCCAAATATCATGGTAATAGCTTTGTTTCAAATGCTCAAAAATGTAAAAATAATTTGTGTTTGGTGTAAACTTGCTTATCAGCCTATCTTCATGCGCTGATCCCATGTCCAATAACAGTACCTCCAAATATTTAGCAAGAAAGGGGAAAAGGTTTAAATAACGTCGCAAATCGTTGTGTACATGACAACTTGCAGGCTCATAGCAACCCAAATATCCTGTAAAGATTTCCTTTTGTACAAATTGATCTAAATCAGCTATTCTCGGGATTGTGCCAGTGATACTGTTTTTCTTAGCATGTCAAAGCGTAAGTGACAGTATTTGACAATGATGTTTACAGAGCATAAACTAAAAATCAGCCCTATGAGCTAAACAACTTACACGAGACGAGAGTATCAAAAGAGGCTTTGTAACTCAAAGTGAGGTTATTTAATCATTTTCTCAAATTTCATAGTAAATAGTGTTAATAATTTATTCCTATTTAAACACAACAATAGAAATTTGAAAAGTGATGATACATGATTTTATTAGCTTTGCTTCAACTGTTATTGTGTCAAAAGTTCAATAAATACAAAAAGAGTAGTCACGTGTCAACAATGGTCCACGTCAGCTACTCCATTATTTAAACCTGTAACATTTTCCGCTGACCCAAATGTTTTTTAAATGTCTATTGATTTCAGGATGGTCTTTGTTGTCAACGAAAGCAATGCCATAAAGACATGCAAGACAAAAGACTACAATACAAGAGGAGACATGACATATAAGAAACGAATAAACTGAGATGCAAGGGTGTGAAAACAAGGGCCATTTCAAATCGAATTACGAAGCTATGTTGGAGATATATCGGTGGACCCTTAACTTCAACATTACGGTTGTACATGTCAGAAACGTAATTGCAAGGTAGTCTTTATACAGAGATTTAGTTCTATGAAAGGATTTTCGGTAAAAGATTTGGAAAGTGGGAAAATAAAGGTGGCTCTGCCGCTTAGAAGTTGCAAGGTGATTTCTCGGTTAAATCTCGAAAGCGGCAGGACCAAGTTAAAGGTATCTAAAAATTTTTCAGTATTTTTACCTAGGCATGTTGCTACTTGGGTACAGGAAAGGCTTTCTCTAATAATTGGTCAATCCGTAGGTACGTTATTTAGTGCTCTATTATTAATGCTACTCCTTGCAGTCGTTAAAGAATATGAGAGGCCAAAGTTAAAAGGGATATCGTTTTGGTCAAATACTGTGTGTCAGTTTTAGCTGATGTTGCTATTTTATAATGATAACAAAATGCATTTCAATGTGAATAGAGACTCGCCGGTGTACTTTATGTCACGAAAAATCATTCCCAATGTGGTCTACCCTGACGCTTTTCAAGGTGCAAAAATACATTCTGAAAAAAAGAGGCTCACAAGACTGATGGCAATATTGTCAAATGATCAAGCTGATTGTCTTCCTAATTCCTAATTTGTGAGTTTTCATGTAAATAATGCAGTTTTTGTATCGACTCCCTAAAACTGCATTTTTCACAATATAGGGCAGCGGAGCGCAGGCATTTTTCAAAGCTGTACGATGAAATAAAAGTGTAGAAAGAGTTACCTGCTTTTATTTATGTCATTCTAATGTCACTATAATACGTATTGTAACATGTCGCACATATGTAAATAGGCTCCTTCTAGAGAAAGTCTTCATGTTTATGATGCTTTGTCATTAAAAGATATTATCATCTTGGCAACAGCACTTCCTTGCTCTTTGGCAGTTGTGGAATATTCCATGTTGCGTAAAAAGACAACTTCATTTCTGGTGGTCTACAAATATTCTTCTTCTACATAAATATGATAAAGATCTGCCATCTGTAATCCTATCAATAGTAGACAAGAAACTGAAGACAAATAACAATTCAGTTGTTTTGATCCACAACCCTTGACAGCTTGTAGAATAGAAAGGACACTATCTGAATGTGGTTGTATGAGCACTATCAATAGTGTTGGCCAAGTTATTTCCTTCCATTTACCTCTCCACTGCCAGAGTCTGCTGGTAATTAGCTTCTCAACAGTTATAATAACGCCATGTAAAGACGTCACAGGATTTCAAATAAGGAAACCCTTAAACCGAGGCGTCTTAAAGCTATCTAATAAACCTTAAAAAAAAGGCAGAAACTTTAACTGTAAATATTGGGCCATAGGAGACGAGATGCACGGCATATTGAAAATGTCATTCCCCAAATTTTGGAGAGGTATGCTTTCAGATTTGAAAACGTACGTTATTTTTATGTCCTTTCACTTCTGTAGGGCCGTTTTATAAGTTTGACCCCCCTTGGACGATCTGAACCATGCGCCTGTAATATACTATTTACTTTAAAAATGATAGAAAATGCCTGGTTATATTTTTCGTCTTTCGGCCTAAAATGTTTGACAACAACAACAAACCAGCAACAGTACCTAATTTTAAATTCATTTAGAAAGCTGACCACTCAAAATCGTCGTAAAAGTCAAATAAATCGTATGCTTGACAAAGTCCTGCTGGGGTATTCACAAAAGGTTCAACTGTCTTGTTTACATACTGCATCCCTGCCAGTAAGACTTTTTCTATTAGAACATAGCTAACTGAGAGAGCTTCATGGAAGAGAACGTTTCAAAGTTTCCATGAGGAAAACCTCTATGGAAGAAAAAGTAATCCATGGCTCCAAGGAAATCAGTATTTTTGCTCTGTAGCAGTTAAACTGATTCATGACGACCGAAGAAATGTGATCCCTGTGCTTAATGATAATAAAAGGAAACTTGATTTTCTTGGAAATTGCATTCACCTGCAAATTCTTACTTTCAAGCGATAACGTTACAATATTCGATCCGTGTAAGCTCGGTTTTGATTATATAGTGATATTGATATTGATTTATCAGACTTACCATGTCAACTTGTCTCTTTTTGATAAGTAAACAATTAAATGGTGACGTCTCCATCAACTATTTACAGAACATTAAGGGCTTATGAACATTGGCTGTGCTACTTGATATAAAGTGTGGTCCCTATGGATCGATATAAGATGTGATCTACCTTGAAGTCCGATTCTGTTTCATACCACATTGATTATACTTGTCTATTTAGGGTAAGAGGGTAATAAGAGGCCCATCATCCTCTTCAGAAATTTTATACAAATAGCAATAAGCAGAAACCTCTCATTATCATAATTTCGGAGCCACAGAACCTAAACTTGATTAAACACAAGGCTAAACGATAGATAACTACCAAGAACTATACGCCAAGTAGGAAACTATAGTTACAACGATGTTACGTCTACTTCTAACTTCCTCATGTCTATTGGCAATATTTCCAATTGGCCTGAGGAAGTCAGAGGTAGAGGAAACGCTGTCTGAAATATAATTTGCTTCTTGGCGTATTAGTCTTAATTGCTTGGCGGCGTATATATCACCTTATCAGAAAAGCTAGCTACCAAGCTACATGTTCAGTTAACTTCAAGTAAGTTTATGACAAATGTATCGCTACTAACCAACTTTAAAACACGTGGTTTTGGATGCATGCAAACATCATCAAGTCACGTAAACAATCATATCGCTTCAAAGCCTTTTCCATTTCAATATAAATATGGCGACAATTAGCTTCGTCCAATAAACAAGAAGGGCTTTACGATGATGTTTCGATGTCACATGACATTGACCTTCCTTGCGATTGGTCCATGGCAAGCTGTAGTATCTTGGAATCAAAACATTTCGTAACATCAACCTACGGTAGCCTATAGCCAAGCACCAGTAGCCTGCCATTAATCATCTATGACACACAAAGTTACTCGGTGGCGCCATACGTGCATTTAAATTCAAATGTTACCGGCACAGTATAGTATTTATGCGGCAGATGTTAATCCTAAATAATACAACCAAGCCCTTCCCCCTCTCGCGGTTTGTTCGGGAATAGCATGCAATGTTTTAAACCTAGAGACTTCAAATTTTAACTGAGTGACATTTAGGCTCACGTTTCCCAGACGAATGAAGATGTGCCATCGGTGGTGTCCTTCGGGAAGTAGAACCAAAATTTGTGTTCGGACAGCCTGTTTAAGCATTTAGGAGGGTGTTGTTCGGAACCTAGTCATAAAATGAAAGATCTTAATTCCCCCTTTAAAATCAAAACGAAAGCCCTACTTGGGTGACCGCTACAAAACAAAAGCAGTCAGGCAATGCCTTTTTGGAAAGTGGGGCACCATTTGACTTTGGGGTAGAAAGCAGTTGCAAACATACCATAATCTCAAGAAGGTTTTGGCTTGTAACCATAAGAAGATTATTCCGTCCCAACTCAGAATTTAGTTGCATTTTGCTTTAAGTACCCAGAAAGGAACCTTAATAGTAACTAACTTCTAATCACATCGCAATCCTAAAAAGCCAACCAAGAGAATTTCGCGTTCACAACGTATTCTAACAACGAGCAACGACTGCTTGCGTTAGCAAACGGCCTAAAAAAGGGTTAATTTTGCTCTGTAAAGTTTTGAAATGTTTAATTATTATCAAGCCTTTTGATAGGATTTCTTATATCTTTGAAATTACATTATTATTTATGTTGGTGTTTGCGGAAGAGGTCATTCTTAGATTGTCAATATCGCGAGACAAAATGCAGCGACGGCAAAACATAAAATTGTGACGTCAATCTGAATGATTATATGGCGTTTGACACCAGTTAGTGTGGTGTCTACTGGGCTCATTCTGGTATGAGAAAAGTGCTCAGGCCCTATGTGCCAAAGTAATATTCTGTATCCTCTTTTATAGATATTAGAAAATTTTGGCTTAGGCTCATAGTTGTCTATAGATTGAAAAAATCAATGAAAGTCTGAAATTTCTCTGGCTACGACTGGATTATATTGATGACGTAATCCCCAGGTTACTTTGTAGTGCCTTGACAAAATCTTATTTTGGCCATGTATCAAATATGAGATTAAAAAGAAGGATCTATATTGCTCAAAATATGTTAACTGGGCTCTGTTTGAAGCAAAAACCCGAAGCTAATATAAATGTATATAGACTTGAAGGACATAAACTGTCTGCTTATAGAGGAAAGAGTAGAGCAGTGTATTAAAACAGCCGTTTTCAAAATCTTTATTGAAAACGGGGCCTTTTTATATAACAGATGTATTATTCAAAGCTCATTAAAGAGGAATTACAGGACACTCGGAAATTAGGCTTCATGCACCATTTCGTAAATTGAGTCAGAAAGGTATGTCCTATGTAGGAACTAGAATTTGGAACGATTTACCTACACGTCTAACAACAGGTGAACAGGTTTCATTATGAACGAAAAAGTAAATTACTTACAACGCAGAAGCAAAGACAAGAGGGTCTACTTCAATACTTCCAACCTTTAGACATTCTAACATAAAGAAAAAATATAATGAACAGATTCTATTCCAACTGATTTGTTTATGTTATATTTTAAGTTTGTGTGAACGTCGGTAGTCTCAGTTGCAGATCGCTTGCTGGACTAAAATGCTATCTTCGGCATAAACATCCGAACTGAAAACTAACTGCTGTTAGACACTAGTACGTCGAAATCGACGGGAGAGTCCATCATCATATACTAATTTTTACTTACTTGTTGCTTGTTGGCCATTCTAGTGTGCCAATCAAATTTAGGTGAAAATTACTTATCAAAATTACGGGTGTCGTAAATAACAAGACAAAAGAAACAGAGTTTGCTAAATATAGTTAACAATAAATAATCTCCTAGCTACAAAGAAGAGGGCCTTTATTTCTTTCGTTCAATGGAGAACTAATTTACATCCAGAAACGTCTCTACGATAAATGTGGTTTTAATGTCTCTATTTGCTTTGTTTTCTGGTTTTATTCATCATTCCTTTTTTGTTTGTTTACTTGGCAAAACCACAATAAGCTAGCAGCTGTTTCGGGATTTAAAAGAGTTGAGATATGTTTCGCTTGTAAAATGTTACTCACAAAATATAGAGCTTTATTGAAGAAATTTCTAGTGTGATATTTACCAATTGCAATTAAGATGATCTATTTATATCAAGACACAACTTTGTCATACCTTTCTAATTAACAACTACGATTCCTTGACTCTTAAGCTGTCAACATCTTTTAGGAGTTCCTTTAATTTTAATCGATTGGCGCAGGCCTAGGTTCCTGGCTCACTAAATATCCCCAAACCATATTCATACACTGTGTTTTGTCAGAGATTTGTTGTACTCGTGGTACCGTAAATCCTCAAATCAGTTCCCATTTGAAAGTATCTATATGCAAGTAAGCACATAACTGCTGATGACTTTCCATGTAGATTTCATCGAATTTCTTACACCTGGTGGAAACCACGATCCTCTTAAATTAGTCTCCTTGGTGGCTCCAATTAGGTTCTGTTGAAGTGCTCCGGGAAAGTGTCTTAAATGAGACCACAAATTACTAGATCACAAATTACCACATCACAAATTACCACATCACAAATTACCACATCACAAATTACCACATCGCAAATTCCAACATTACAATTTACCACATCACAAATTACCTCAGCAATTGCAGGCTATTGTTCCCGTCATACTTGTTTACTATTGACATGCAAAACGAAGAACTTAGAGGACAAATTCAGACATATATCTTCTTTAGATCTCGGGATAATTTTGCCAGCATAGAGAAATTTAGCAGACCTGCTTCCAAGTTTATTTATCTATTTTGACAGGATTGTTCCTCAGTCGCATTGTATGTACGTACTCACACTGTTATCATGAAAGTCCTGTAAACAGGTATAAATTTGGAACTCACGCGAATGAAAATGTATAAAAACAATAAAAAAGGAGTATGGCTACAATAAAAGCAATATAAAATTTACACATAAAAGTAATAAGGGTCAAGTGTTTACCCACTTATATTAAATAAGCCCGTGTTTTGTCAAACACCTCTACTTGGCAAATGTGCTTTTCCCCAATGAGAGACACGGTATTTGGAGTCTCGTGATTCCCAGTAATTTAGGTGCCTTCAACGAACGACTATCTGTAGAACAGGCGCTCTGTTTTAAGATAGAAGTCAAGGATGAAACAAATAATATCTGTTTCGACTATCCATGTCTTTATTACGGTTCATTTACATCTCTGCATGGCAGCCAGCATTCAGCCGCACATGCAATCATCTACTCAAAACTACACTACAACAAACGTTTATACATTGACTACAGACAAAGCAACACTCAACAAAGGAAACACTAACTACAACAGACGGATTCCCAGTAATTTAGGTGCCTTCAACGAACGACTATCATCAAATAGGATAATTGATATTTTGATAGCGTTGTATAGTAATATCTACATATCTGTTTTAGGTGAAAAAGACAAATCAAAATTTGGGGGTCGTACATCAACGAACATGAGCACAATTCTAGATTTCCTTTACATTTTCTAGACTTTTAACATGGTGGATCACATGAGATCGGAAGTTGACCCGGGGGCAGAAGGGGGTCTTGGTCTCTAATGATTCTAACATATGTCGTATTGTAGTGAAAATAAAAAGCAGCAGAAAAAGATTTAAGATAAAATTTG
Organism: Carybdea cf. marsupialis auct. non (Linnaeus, 1758); assembly: GCA_010016065.2. NCBI lineage: Eukaryota > Metazoa > Cnidaria > Cubozoa > Carybdeida > Carybdeidae > Carybdea > Carybdea cf. marsupialis auct. non (Linnaeus, 1758). The sequence continues at coordinate 3,967 of JAAAKL020011223.1, read as the reverse complement.
TATCAATAAGATCTGATAGTCTAAAATAGGGATGCTGCCTCGTGATCCTCTTTATCTTAGGTATGAAGTATGTAAACAACTGTCAATGAACATATTGAAGCAAATGTCTCATGTCCATCTCAAAGTTGGTCTATCCCTGGTGTTACTGTCAATCAATTCGATTATAATCGTCCACATCTTAGTGAGTAGGCCTATATCAAATGGAATCGGTAGCACGCAGAACAAAACCAGCAAAAGTGGCAAAAAATACTACTCCGTTTCATGAGGCAAATTATGTTGTAGCAATATAGCCCAAGCCTTCATAGATCTAATTGCTGGAATGTAGGCCATGTTCCGTTTATACATCAGTGATTAAATTTACGTGCGTCTTGAAAGGACGGGCTTTTTTCTGATGCAAAGTGTTCAAACGTATTGCCGTCTCTTCTAAATTAATCGGCTTATAGCCAAATCCATGATCTGGCAATTTCTTATTATACACACCTCTTTGTCGCTGTGTTTTACGTATTTTAGACACATGCTAATTGTTAGCCCTTCCTTCTCGTCGAACTCTGTTAGATACAATTAGTTTGAGTGTGGAACCCTACCGTGTTCATTGTACCCCTTGCTTTGTATTCAAAGGTCCGTTCTTTGCTGTTGTAAATTTCATTGTCTTTCTTAATTCTTGTACCTGCCCTCATTGTTAGCAGGAAGTACAAGCCATGACCAAATTGTCTTGATTATTTCCTTGGTGTTAATACTAAGTAGCCTTGAAGCTTGCTTGATAACAGTTGATAAACTTCCTTTCATATTTTTAAGGATTAAAATTGTGCCGTGTCAACATCACAACTGGATGATAAGATTGGATTACACAGAGGAAAGTCTAATGGCGCCCTTTTTAAAAACCAAATCTTCCTCTCAATGCCACAAGGTGAACAGACATCAGGTAATTCGCAAGCACATCAGTAAAGTCTAGGGATCATTGACAATCACATATACTCCCAGTTGCTTTATGTATGCCAGGAGGTAAATGGAAAGCTGGCTTGTGTTGCATAGAAGGCCTTGAAGTTGCAGCGAAATGCTCGACAGCTCTTATTCTGAAGAGCAGGTTCTTGAGAGGCGGCGAAATGAAAAGTTCACACCAGAAGCAGTTCTGTACGATGAAGAGGTAGGTTTCTGCTATCACATGAATTATGCAAAAGTATAGGTACCAAAGTTTTAATGTTTGCGGTCGCTTTAATACCAGTTCTCTACCAAATATTTTGCGCAGTGTCTTTGCTTCGTTGGTTACAGTTAATAGTTAGCATATAATTTCGCTTGTTATAGAAATACTTTGTTTACAATTTTTTCAAAATTGTCTGAAAGTCTTTTGATACCATTTGAACAGCGTGGTGTGAGTTTATCTTTGCTCATTTTGTGATGCAGGTTAAAGTTGATGTCTTTCAAGTTATGTTGATATATGTAACTTACCTAAGTTATGCTTTGATATCCTCACAATAATACATAGAGGCAGAAAGGGCCTATCGAGGCGCACCAACAATATTATCTGACAAGTTATTAGGCAGTGTGCATGAGGTGATAATGACTTATCAGTAACAGTTTTACACATGACTAGACAAAAGTAGAAAATAAAAGATAGGGTGCTGTTTAAAATTAAGAGATATGAACATTTAATGGGAAATTGCTCTAAGATAAGGACGACTGTCAAGGGATGTAATTAGAACGCAGGATGAATTCACTATTTAGTAAGCTCAGCTCTATTTATCCTCTTACACTATTTACTAAGTCGAAAGTAAAATGGCTTCATTATCCACCCCACCCCAAATATTTCGCTGGAGTCGTTGCAGAGCGACGTAAAAATTGTAAAAGCGAAGAGAGGTCTTTAATGGCAGAAAGTAGAAAAACACCATTTGGCTTTCCCCAAAATATCATACCCCTAGAAAAAAACTTGACTAAATACACGAAGGATGTGAAGGTATCCCAAATCCTATGTACTCAGTGAAATTTGCAATGTGGCCATTGATCTTATGTCAGCCTTCAGAGCAACTTGTGATTTCTTAATGACATACCGGTACACGAGTATAGGCTCAGCATACCACTTCCCCTATTTATGCTTGTGTTACTTGAACTTGACGTATCGATACGTCAAGATTTGTCTGCACTATCACATGGCAAATAAATGTTTTCATGAGATAATGTGTTTTCTGGAATCATAGACAGAAAAATTGTTAGAGACTCCTCCTCTGCTATTTCTATGGGCAATCACACAAGGCCAATTTGGCTAACACCAATTTGTCTCAGAATGTGCTGAAATTCGAAGGCAACCAACTTTTGACTTCCTCGTGTTTCAATATTTATACATGGTTAATGTATATGACATACACATATATGTACACATTTATGTATCTGTAGTGACTCAGGAAATAAACAAGAACCTGCCAAAGAGAATAGTAAATGAAACAGGAGCAAATTTTGCCTTTGTTGCCAGACACTGACTCGCCTTCACTATATACACAATATGTCTGCACATCATCTCTTACTATATAATGAGATATCATAGATAAATTGTTAGATATTTTTATACTTGACACTATCATCATGACAGACTGTTTATACCCGAAATGTTTTGGAGGAGCTGTAAAATTATCTCAAGAACTGAAGTTTATGGTAAACCATGAAGATTAGTACATTTTTACTTTTCAAAAACAACTGGAACTAAAACCTTGCAATCCTGGCAACCCTCCATTTACGAAAAAGCTGAAAGTTACAGGTTCTCTTCAACCCTATGGCTTATGTGGCTTCATAGATAGTTACCATCATCTCTTTTTATGCCTAAGAAGGGAGAATATCATTCTTAAACACCAGTCTATTCAAGATAACTCAAGTGTAGCCCCCTTTTATTTAGAATTATTTTTATCCCTTTTTACACTTGCTGTCAGCAATTACATAAATAATGAGATGGCATTGTTCCTTTACTGTGTTTTGTAACTAACCCAAACAAAGACATATATCACCTGCATCATCAGTTTGCTCCTTTTTACAATTCACTGTTCAATATTTATTGAAAAGCAAAACTAGGCCATAACGTAGGAGCAGGTAACTCATTGATCCATCTTCAATCCTCACTTCAGTATTGCCACTGAAGATTCTAAATTCATATAACAAGGAGAGTAAAGCTGCTCCAATTATATGATTATAATTTATGGGAAAGAATAGAGAATGGTTTTAAAGTTATTGCTTGGATGGTTTTTAGTGAATTGCATGGTGTTGTTATTGAATGCCATGTATACAAAATGTTGATTTGCCTGGCCAGTTTGTCTCCTTTATAATGATGAGGTAGAATGGCTTTAAGGGTTGTAGTCTACCAATATTTTTATCCGGTTTCAGTTTTGTGTCTAGGTATCCAAAAACAAGGACCATCACCAACGTAAGAGTTTATGCCCAATCAAATAGAGGGAGTGTAAGTGTTGGCTATATCCCCAAATATGTTTGCCCCTTAATCAATTATGGCTACCATTGACTCTGCATCTTTAACAATATAACAAATCAAAGTAGATGCTGTTTGACAGAACTGAATGATGTACTGCAGTTGAGAAGAGTATGGTGGTATGATTATCTTGAAAGGAGAGGTAGAGTGGCCTGATAGGAAGAGTTGGTAATTATAACTGCCTGGTCTACAACCAACTGTGAGGCTCAAGAAAACAGATGGAAAACAGGGGTAAGGTTCTACAAAGCAGAATCTTAAACCTGAAATGGTCTATGTATATATACATATACATATATATATATATATATATATATATATATATATAAAATTCAGCGGCAAGAGTCTTGCAAACATATAAAATTCAAAAATATTTAAACAAGACATAGTACAAGCTTTCGAGCTTTCCGCTCTTCGTCAGGTCTACACAACATATTCAACCTGGGGCGTATTTAAGCAAAAAAATTCAATTAAAGAATAAAAAGGGGCGTGCTATCTGTTTACAGT
>JAAAKL020011222.1:0-13808 GCA_010016065.2 Carybdea cf. marsupialis auct. non (Linnaeus, 1758) | reverse complement strand
CTACCACCTGGGAAATGAAAAAGATAAGACAATAAAATACATTGACAAAAAATAATACCTGAAAGCAGGTATATCTTGGTCCAAATTAAACATTCCTTGTACAGTTACTTTAATTTGATGATCGGTCAAATGTGAAAAGACAGATTTTAATCTTCCGGCCACAAATTCATGAAGAAAAGTTACATTCGCTTGTACCAATTCATCTCCCGTCACACTCGTTGGAATTGTTGGTGATAATGGTACTGTAACTCGACCAAGTTCGACTATGCTGAACATATAGGCTAATACAGTTGCATGCGACGTTAAACCTAAAAGGAATTAATTCAACGGGGTTAGAAACGACGACAAAGAAGGAAGAAAATGATACGAAATGAAAACTCAACGTGTTATTGGATGCAGTAAATAAAACATCCAATGATAGTACATCTTACTTGAAAATTGAGCATGTGCTATGGCAGGCTGATTATCATCACAAGATCTTACCCCAAAGATTATCAAAGGGACCCCCCCCCCCCCTTATCAGGCCGTGATGAGGCCTTTACTGCAAACCAATGCTGTAGACTAAAAGGCTTAAAAGTGCTTACTTTCTGAGACAAGAACATCGCGAGAGGCAGCCTTGCTCTTTGCCTTTTTTGCTCTTGTTATTTGCTAGCCACTCGGTCTAAACAGGACATGGGCAAGGGGGTGGACATGATGTAACACATGTGACATTTCTCCTGGACAACGAAACCAATTGCAGCGATGATAATGGCCTACTACAATTTATTAGTGATAAGATTTAAAATAGGCCATTTCATAACCAGTTAGAAGCTCGAATAGTGACAGGATGCACTATCTCGTTTTCATTTTAATATTTGTAGAGGAAACAATCCTGAATAAAACTTACTATAAAAGTACTCTCGACCACTCAAGGCCTTCATAGATAACTTTAAAAAAATTCAACATGCCAACTTAGAATGAGCGAGGATCCATTCGTTTAGTTCTTTGTCTTTCAATTTCTTGGACTTGCATGATTTACGAAGCTTAACAGTTGCTGTAGCTCTATATCTGTCCTGTACTGTTTTGTCTGTAGATCATGCTCACACGCCCAGCTTTTAGTTTCCGCAGCTAGCTAGCCCAAGGGCAAATCGGAAGCCGAGGGTTAAGTCTTCCTTACCAGTATGTAGCATCGCTTACTTAAATACTTTCCCAGCACCTCCCCATGGTGGCACTCGTCAACTGGATAGTTGGCGGCTCCAGACTGAGCGGCGGTGGATCTCGGAGCAGGTTGGAGCCACAGAGGCGCAGTATGCAGATGCACCGGCGTGTGGACATGCCCTTGCGCTCATGAATCTAGCCGCCAGGTATGTATTAAATAGTGCTGGATGTCAGCAATAAGCTGCGGAGGAAAGAACTCACCAGCACGGTAACAACTTGGAAGGATAAACTTAACCAACTTCTTGCCCTCCGAATAAGAGAACTCATCAACAGAGACTTTAAAGCTCGCAGAAGCCAGTGGCTCGATGCTGATTTTAAACTGAATGGATGAGAACTGAATGACGCCAAGCCAGAGATCCTGGGTAATATCTTGAACAATGATGCACCACGCAGAGTAGCTAATAGGCCGTCGGACAGGGCTTCAGCCTTTGAACTCACCATAATCTCTCTTTGAGTTGCCCATAACCTCAGATGGAAGCGACTGCCCTTCATAGGAAGTTATCATCACTGATCACTGTACCTAGGCAGCGAAGGGGCGTTGTACCAAGGCCGTTCAAATGTCCTTTCACATATGGAATCAGGGGGAAGACACTCATGGCCAGATACAGACAGAAAGTCACGAGCTAAAAGTGCATCGAAAGTTGTACAGATCCCGTGCCAACATGGAGCAATGACAAGGTCAAAGATACATGTCAGGGCAGTATAGAGGCCAGCAGGGAATTCTTCTGTACTAAGAATGAAGACCAGCTGAGCATCGAAGCGAAGCGCAGAGTGTTCTATGAGAGGACTGCTAACTTGAAGGGGGAACACGCAGAGGGAGCTAAACTAAACGTCTGAAAAAGACTTTAGTAGTAAGTTCTGAGTGCTTCTCACGCAGATAAAGGATGACACAGGCGAAGGTAGCTGTGCATCACAGCAGATATTCGATGATGCAGGGAACCCCCGTCGAACGGATAAGGAGAAACGGAGAGACAAGGGCTAAAGCAGCATGGGAGCGTCTTGACGTATTTGTCAAGTATGGTGAAGATATTTGAGTCCCGATCGACTCCAGGGAAGTGCAAACTACACATAGCATCTAGGAAGGACACAGCATAACCAGACGGTGTCAAATACTCACACTTGAAGTCGAACTCGGACAAAGACCGCATGGAGGTAGCCACCATCATCAGCATGTCTACGAGGGATGGACAGGCGCCCTCTGATGGACTACAATGCAACATGACCGTCTTACCGAAGTCCAACAAAAATTAAACAAATCTGAAAGCGTTCCGAATCATCACAGTATGAATGCGTGGGCCAAGATCTGCATAAAAATAGCAGCCCAAAGGATTATGTGGGATCTTGAGGAGCGGGAATGCCTGCCGAAACAGACTGGAGGTTCCAGACCAGGGAGAACGTTTAACATTGAACACTGACGCAACTGCAAAGCACACCCAACAAGCCATGAGGCAACAAAAGGATGTCACCATAGGCATACTGGCTTCGAAGGTTGGAAGCGGTGGGCATTTCCAAGGTGCCAATGCTATGGGTTTCTTTGCCTCGCATATGCAGCGTGAGATAAGAAAAATGGCATTCACAGTAAGTTCAGGCCTACTCCAGGGATCGCCCCTCCGTGCAGCGCTCTTCAATTTCTGCATCAAAGATAGCTGACAGCTCAACTCCGGCGCAATTGTCCCATCAACTTATATAGATGAAATCATCATGAGTGCCTGGGGAACACTCAGGCTGAGACTGTTGACCATCTTCAGTGACCCAGCCATAAGCTAGAGGACTTGACAATATGCGAATTCAGGGGGACTAGGGTTCCAGGTTAATAGCTTGCCTGGTTTATTAGTGGGAGACATTACGCATAACCTTTGGAGGCGTGGAAGTGCCCTTCGTGAAGGACGCCATGGGGCTTGGGTGTGTCCTTGACTCTAGCATGACCACGAATGCACACCTACTTCAGCTACGGGACAAGGTGTTGAAAGAAAAAAAGTTCTGAAACTTGTTTCCACCAAGGATGCCATGCAATCCTGTCTGCTGAGACTAATGGAAGACACGTTATGCTGTCGTTCTGATCACTGGGTATTTTCAGAGTATTCGCAGGGTATTCGCAGGATATTTGCAAGGTATCCTAAAATTCGAGACAGACAGATTATTCTTGGAGCGAATGCACTATGGAAGGCTAACAAAAGTACCAAACTATGGAACGCAAGATGAACTGGCAAACAGGGACGACCCACAGCGCTTGGCCACAGTGCAGTCATGGGTCTGCAATACCAAGGACACTGTCGAAGATATCTTGAAGGCATCGAAAACTTGAACCTCGACAATTGGATAGAATGGGACGGTCACCCTATCAGCACAACCATCATTGGCTGATGGCTAAGGAGAGACAGGGATGGCACCGAAAATGATGCCATCTGCAGGTGTCTCATCAACAGGAAAAACTCGACCTTCATCAGAAATACCAATAGAACAATCCACAATGGCGTTACAGCATGGGGAGGCACTATGTGGAAGGAGAGCTCTAATGTCTTTGAATGGTTCACTGGACATCAGGGACAGTTATCATCATATCAATTGTAAGGGGAAGCACTACAAAACTCTATAATTCGGACAGTTGACAACACTGACGAGGATGACCCAATCTTGATCCTAAATGACTCAATGAGATTGGTCACTGGACTTGAGCATCGCATGGCATTGCTGTAGAAGTTGCGTATATATCTTTAAATAAGTATGGGCCGCAACAACATCAGATATGCGTTGTCCTCTGATGAACGAGCTCTGATAGAGGTTTACAGTATCTAATACAACTTATATCTTGCTGTCGAGGTTGGGTTTATGCCTTGTACTGTAACAGCATACTGTAGCAGCATATAATATATTTTGTTCTATACTGAATAAGCTTCTTATAAATGCTTATATTTAGGGCAGTTGGTTAACAGGATGTAATACATCCCTACACTTGCAGTACGAGTTGCACTTTAGTTTTGAGATATGAATGTACTCCTACAAATCCTATTGTGTGTTGTCCTCTTTTGAATGGGCTTCTACCTGATTCCTATATCCCTCCCTGTTACTTTACAGCATGTTATGCATCGCTGACGTTGATATAGGAGTTGCGCATATGCATTTGAGATACGTATGTACTTCAACTCTGATGTGTTTCGTCCTCTTCTCCATGTGTTTCTTATAGTAGGCCTCCTGCTTTTAATACATCCCTGATCTTGCTGTAGAAGTCGCGCATGTAAATTTTAATGAGCTCTGATCAATGAGCTCTGATTGGCCTGAAGGTTTACATTACTTAATGCATTTTTATATCCTCCTGTGGAAGTTGCGTAAGGTACGGCACAGCATCCTTTTTAAGGCAGTCCGTGGAGGTGACAATAAGTCGCGCCCTCTCCTTTCCGTAGACTTGGGAGCAGTCCTTGGGCAAGATTGGGTACCTCTTAGCCGCTCTGGTCAGGGCTACAGCAATGACCGACGGCGGATCTAGTGAGCGGACATTATAGCAAGCATTGGTACTGAAGGTGGACGAATCATAATCTACATCTTTTAAAAGACAGTTTCCTGGCGGACGAACAGTAAGGGAAGGCAATGGTGGTTACCCTGGGTCCATCCTGTAGAAGGCAATGGCGAACCACTACAGTATCTCGCTTTGTATTTAGTGTTTAGCCTAGTTGTATCAGGAAATGTCAAGGGATTGTATGGGAACCAACAGCGTAAATTCGAATCCTCTGAAGAGAGACAGGATCTCCTTAACAGTAGGGTGTCCCATAAACAATGGGTGGGTCCTAATCGTCATCAAGTTGCCACTGAAATGAGAATTACGAACCTTAGAAAAGTGACGCTGAGAGTTGGCACTTGGAATGTAAGAACATTGTTTCAGCCTGGAAAACTGGATAACGTAGTGAAAGAAATGGATAGACTCAAATATAATATTCTCGGGGTAAGTGAGACAAGGTGGACAGATAGAAGAATTTTTAAACCAGGAGAGTGTACTGTCATATTCTTAGGGGGTTCAACTCATGAAACAGGTGTATCAGTCATACTGGATAAAGTTGTATCCAAGCGCATGATAGGACACTGGAGAGGATCAGACAGAATAGTGCTAGTCAAAGTGTGTTGCAAGAATATTCAACCTTACAATAATAAAGTGTATGCACCAATGGAAGACAGCGATGAGAAAGATATTGTTTCTGTGAGGATCTGGAAATGACAATAAAACAGTGTAAATCTGATGACATCACCATGCTTATAAGTGATCTGAATACTAAAGTCGGCTAATAAAGAGTTGGAGACTCAGCTGGGCCGCACGGGGTTGGTGACAGAAAAGAAAGGGGACATCGGTGGATAGAATAGTGCAATAAACAAGACCTTATTATTGCAACCACGTAGTTTATGCAGTCACCCAGAAGAAAGTACACGTGGAGAAGCCCAGGAGACATAACCAGAAATCAAATAGACTTTATCACCATTAAAAAGAGATTCAGAAATGCGGCGAAGAAAACAAAACCTATCCAGGTGCCAACTTAAGTAGTGACCATGTTTAAGTCATATGTGATATTCGTATAGAACTGAAGAAATTACAGAGAAACAGGGGGCTAAGAAACTTGATTATGTAAAACTCAAAGAAGACAGGAACATCAAATAGTTGTTACACAGTTGATGTAAATAGCAGATTTAAGTTACAGGAGGGCGAGGGGACGAAAAAGAGCACCACGTGGAGGATTTTACACGAAGCACTTGTAGGAGTTGTAAACTGAGTTATTCCTCCAAGGAAGAAACAGAATAAATGTGGTTGGATGACGAAGGACATTCTTGATTTGATGAAAGAGAGGAGGAAATACAAGGTCAATAATAATGAGGAGATGTACTATGTACTTGATGTAAAGATCAAGAAGGAGTGCCTCGATGCTAAGGAAACATTCCTCAACAACAAATGTGACGAGATAGAGAAGCAGGGACATGCAGATTCCAAAGAAATGCGCAAGAATATCGAAGACATGTGTGGAACGAGGGGCTGTACTTCAGCTGGCTGCGTCAAGTCAAAGGATGGAGATTCCATCATAGAACATAGAAAAGGATAATATCATTAAGAGGTGGAGGGAGAACATCACTAATTTGCTTGCTGATGAAAGAGGTGTTTTGCCGAATACCAGCCGGCAAATTGACGATCCAGAAATTCTGCAATCTGAAGTACATTCAGTTGTGTACTGTATAAAAACAACAAGGTTATTGGTGCTGATGAGATAAGTGTTGAAATGATCAGGATCGTGGGTAAGATGGGGATAGTGAAGTTGACAGATGTGTTGAATGAGATATGTAACTTAGGGGAGATACATCCAGAACTCAGTATCTTCATACCTCTACAAAAGAAACCACGTGCGTTATACAGAACGATAAGCTCAATAAGCCGTGTAATGAAGATCTTATTGAAAGTGTTGGTGAAGGGAGCAATAAATAAATTCAGACCAGAAATTTCAAATTCCAGTGTGGCTTAGTTAAGGATTGTGGTTCCACGGATTCATTATTCATGCTAAGAATACTATCAGTCTATTGAAATGAAACAGGAACTGCATAAGCGTTTTATTGATTAGATCAAGGTGTTCGACACCGTCATGCACGAGGACATGAGAATCATCAGAAATCTGTATTGTAACCAAACAGCAGCATCCAGAGTAGGCAATGATATGGGTGATTTTGTATAAGTCAGAAAAGGAGTAAGGCAAGGATGTGTTCTTTCCCCAGATCTTTTTAATAGATACTAGGAATAGATCCCGAGGGAGCTAGAGGAGCTACCAGGAGTGGTGATAGGCGGATGATACTATCCTTATTGCATCATCAGAATTTAACCTTCGACGACTAATAAGCAAAGTTGGTACCGAAAATGAGAAGAAAGGACTGCCCATTAATTGAATACGTTCATCCTGAACATCACTCGTAGTTACAAAAAGGAGAATCGTTGCTGTCTGCTACATCAAAAACAGCCTAAAAAAATGAATACATTCAGTTATCAGGGAAGCTGGATAACAACAAATGGGAGCTGGATGCTCCTCAGACGTATGATGCGAATCCCATGGACACGTCACACCTCAAACACAGTTGTTTGGGAGAGCGTACACAGACAACGTATGCTATTAAGAGCAGTTAGGAAACAGCAGCTATAATTTTAAGGGCACTGTACGAGGAAAGACCATTTGAAATGCCTTTGTCTTACTGGGACGATAGCAGGAAAGAGGGATCGAGGACGTCGAAGAACAACGTTTTTGCAGAGCATTGCAACATTGATTGGAATGGAAAAGATCGAGCTTCTTAGACTGGAAAAGAGCAGAAACGTCTGATATTGCATGGTTGGTAACGTCACAAGATATGGTACTTAAAGAGGAGGAGGAGGAGGAGAGGTTGCGCATAGATTTCAGATACGAATGAACTTTAATAACATCTGATATATGTTGCCTTCTACTGAATGAGTTTTTATAGATTGTCAGATCTTGGCAAGTAGGTTTACAGCTTGTATCTTGCCGTGGAGGTATTGAGTATATTTTCAGATACCTATGTACTGCAACAACATCTGATATGTGTTGTCCTCTATTGAATGAGGTCCTGATAAATGCTTATATACTGGCAAGTAGGCAGCATCTTAAGCACCTTGTATCTGGCTGTAGAAGTAGCACAAATATTGGAAGACGCATATGTGCTGTAACAGCATCTGATATACGCTTTGATTTGGTCTGTTGGCCTCTGGAAATATTTGAATCCTGTCAAGTAAGGTTTCATCATCTAATACTTGAATCATGCTGTGTAAGTTGCTCATATATGTTACGATACGTATGTACGGTAGCAACATCTGATACGTGTTGTCCTCTATTGAATGAGGTCCTGATAGATGCTTATATACTGGCAAGTAGGCAGCAACTTAAACATCTTGTATCTGGCTGTAGAAGTAGCACAAATATTGGAAGACACGTATGTGCTGTAACAGCATACGTGTTTTCCTCTGCTGGCTACGTTTTTGATATATGCTTATATTTATTCAATAAGGTTATCAACATCTAATACAACTGAATGTTGCATGTATGTTAACAATGATCTGTGCTGCATCAGTTTCTGCTGTATGTTGTCTTTGCTCTGTATGGTTCTGATATGCTGATATTCGTGCAGAGGCAAATTTTACAACGTCTGAAATTCTCTATAAACGTTGCGCACATTTTTGTGTATGCCGGACGTATAATAAACATTTATGTGCAGTGCATTATCTAAGGCAATACTACCTTATGTGGCTATCTGTTGCTGCAATTTTTATTGATGTATGGGGAGTTTGATTACTCTTAGGTGTTGTAACAGCATGTGATACGTTGTCTATGTTGCTGTATGGGCTGATGATAGATGATGAATTGCAGGAAAATCATTGTTATGCCTTTGGGTTTGTATATGCATACGGACGATTGGAGTAGTGGGTGATGCAAGTGTATCTGCTAAGTCGTGTTATAACCCTCTAGGCTGATGATAGATGCTGAAATCTGGTTATAAGGTTGTAGCCATAGTAAATAGCACGGCTTATCTTTTGCCTTAAGGTTTTATTGTTTAGGAGAAAGTTTTGATTAGTTGGAGTTGCAACAACATCTTACACGTGTAGTAGTTATAGAGGCTGATGATAGATACTGATTATTATCATCGGCAACAGTGTCATGTGCGACCTATCTAATGCCCGTAGGTTTGACAATGCATGTGGAGGATTGAGGTAGCGGTATAGGCGCAGATCGCTATAAGAATGTAGAGGAAGAAAATGATTAAACGTGGACAATTTGACATTTCTGGGCTCAAAAGTGGGGGAGGGGATAAAGCAGCTGTTTCCCCCCATGTTGAAAAATGCCTTGTTCGTCTTATCCAATGCCACAAGTCTTGCTGATGGATATGGAGGTTTGGTCTAGTGCTTATCGGATCTGATTCGTCATACTGTATTTTTCTTGAAAAGGAGCCGCGGTTTCCATTTATTTTTCAAGAAAATATTCGCCGCTTCTATTCAAGGGCAGCTTCTATTAAGTTGACTAAAGTGACAAAATTTATCATAAAATTGTTCTAAATCATCCATATGAAGCCATTGAAATGCAAAAAAAAACGCATTCGAAAATTAGGCTTCGAAAAGCAAGCATTTGCATGAATTATGATTTCAGTTGTGAGTATGGCAGAGAAAAGAAAAAGTTACGAGTTGAAATTCAAAGAACCTGTGATTAAATATGATAAAGAAAATAACTACAGAGAAGCTGGTAGAAAGTTCTTTATTGATGAAAGCATGGTTCGACCTTGGAGGAAGAAATAATTTGATATCAGCGACCAATGTTCCTTTTTCTTTTTCTCTTCCTCTCAAAGTAAAATGAGAAGATTATTTAGTGCAGGGCGTAAACCAGTTCCTGGGAACATTGAAGAAGAACTATTGGATGAAAATTATCGATGAGTGTGAGAAGCATCGCCATGCCCCAAGTAAACTAATAACTGTTTGGGCGCAGCAAACTTGCTACTGAACACAACTTACACGATTTTCAAGCGAGTCGAGGTTGGCTGTCTAATTTCATGCGACGAAACGGTCTCTCCATTAGACGAAGAACAACTACCATGCCGAAGTATGTTGTAGCAAAAATTGCGAACTTTGTTAATGTTATGAAAAGCAGAGAAATACATTGGGCTTCTCTCTTGAAAATATTGCCAACATGGACGAGACGCCAATATGGACTAACATGCCAAGTGAAACCATTGTCGGTAAATGTGGTTTAAAGACCGTTCCAATTAAATCTACTGGGCGTAGGAAGCAGTAAACAACTGAATATTTAGCAGTCAAAGCAGATGGGCCCAAATGAAACCGTTCGCAGTTATACCAGGGAAAAAACTCAAAAGTGAAGTTGCTACAATCAAAAGTGCAATTGTAAAATGTTCCGCAAATGGCTGGATGAACGGTGAATTGACTGAAGATTGGATCTCTCAAGTGCAGGGGAATTTAGCTTTCAACAAGAGGTTTCTTGTATGGGACTATTTCAAGCGTCACATAAGTGAAAATATCAAACAGTCTTTGAAAAAAATCAATGCAGCAATGGGTGTAATTCCAGGAGGATGCGCAAAGCTTTTCCAGCCCTTAGATGTTTCTATCAATTTTTGAGATGTTAAAATAGGTAAAGGTATTCCCATACTCTATTGCAGTGTGTAGGGGATGTGATGTGGTAGAGAATCAAACGTCTTAAGCCACGGCATGGTGAGTTAGGGTAGTCAGTTCCAGGTAATGCCAGATACCCATTTTCCTGCTGGGTTCGCAGTAGGAGCTTCCATATTGATGGCCGACGGTGGTCTCCAACCATCAACTTTGAGGTCGCAGGATTTTCGTTATTATCTTCGTCTTTTGCGGTGAGGTTTTGAGTGATAAACCTTTCAATGTTAGCGTGACACACCATTGTATTTGTTACTTATTGCGCCTTTTTCTATGGATTGTTGATAGATTTCCTCTTCCTTGTCTTCTTTGCTTTAATTTCTCTTTTTGTTGTATGAGAAGTTCTTTCAGTGTGACATACTTTGCAACATGTATTTTTGGTTTGTTTTTCGTTCTTGCTCTATGATGAATGTTCAAGTTTAGGCTAATGGTTTTTTGCGATAGTAACCAGTTCTTCTTAGCTGTTTCTTCTTATCTTGCTGGATAAGGCGGGTTTATGGTTATAGGTTTTTGTAGTACAATATATAGTTTTTATTGATTTATTTGTTTGTCAACTGTGAATGTGGTAGTTGAGGCTAATATCTTTTACGGTGGGGATTGATACTTCTTGGGGATTTGTCTAAAAGTCTTCTTTGATGCTATGTCATGAACCATTTTTATTATCTATTGCTCAGTTAACTGTTTGTCGATGGGTTAGTTGGGAGTAGTAGGTATTATAATAGGAATTGATTGATTTGATGATTCGTCGTTGAATGTGGCCGTTATCTTACCAGCTGGTTTGCAAATTGTATCATACATATAACCTGGTGGAAAGTGCCCAGAGGAATGACCCGACGGTCAGCAGTTGATTTCTACATAGCTATGAACTTTGAGATAAACTTTCGGCCTTATGCCACCATGGACCGCTTAGTACACTTGTTATGCTTAGTAGTTTATTATTGTCTTGGATAAAATCTACGACCTTTGATACTAGAATGCGTTCGGGTCATCACCGCACAGTACGCAGCTATTGTCAGAGCGACCTAAGCCTAGCAGCCCTACGAATAGTAGAAATATCATTGATGTGTTATATGCATTGTAAGTAATGAAGTTCAAAGGGTCCCTTAGCATTGTGCTATCATAATCTATAAGTATAGGGTAATCTCATCTCCCAAGGTCAGATTTGTGACGAAGTTATACTGAGTAGTCGAAATCTCCACTGTCCTTGGATTCGCTGTACTCCGTTTGATTCGTTTGTATGATATTGTGCGAATAAATCCTGCCCATTTTTCGTGGCCAGTAAAAACGAGAGTGTCCTGTCTGCGTGACACAATCTAAAGATTTCGCGGCTTAGACCGAGGCGGCCTTACATACACTTCCAGGGCTGCACCGCATGGCTTGTTGATAGATATACTACATTTGGATATTTGATTCGGTTCATCATTTTGGCTCATCTCTTCTTGACCAGAGGGGGCTATAGAGTTATTCAGATCGCCTTTTTCTTGATTTCTGTTGCTGTTGCTGCTTTGCTGATGCTTTGATTGAGGATGCTGGCTGCTGTAACTGTCCTTGCTACCTCTCGACATTTTCTCTATGGCATTTTGTAATTTTCTAGATGTGCCTTCTTTTGGTGCTTGGCATGCTGTTGTTGTTTGATTTAACATTTGTTGACAAGTTACAAACTCACCAACAGACATCTCCCACTGTCATTCAGAGGCAAAGTGTACTCCACATATGTGCGAAGCGTGTTGCTACATAGCTTGGAAACCCGGGTAGACCCCTCCAATACCCTGAACCCCCTGAGAAGGAATAACGGAGCCATGATTCGATGGATCGTCGTGTAGGGCGCTAAGATGATGTGAGTTCTGGTTGCCTCCTAGGGAAAGTTTGGTATCAGGGGCAGGCTGTGCGAGCAGGGTGACGTGGATGGGTCATGTGGAGCACAACCACGGTTGGATGGCTAATGTGAGAGTGTTTAAAATCTTGGCACAGAAAGCCCCAGGCAGACAAAAGCTGACCTGGGAAGAGTTGGTGAAGCGTGACTGAGTATCATTGGGCATGGAGCAGACTGACCCCAAAGATCGTCAGGCATGGAGAGGATGTTTACGACCAAGACTGGGCAGCCAGGCTGCAGCCTCTGATTGAGGACTAATTCAGGCCTGTCCAAAGAAACTAGATGATGATGATCATGATGATGATGATTATTATTATTATTATTATCACAATATGTGCATTGTAATCATGTCGGATACTGCTCGGCAGTTATTCTGAGAGTTCGTAGTTCTAGTCTTTGAGGTCCCATGGCTTTCAGCTAGTGTTCTTACACTAAATAGATTAGGTGGTGGCGGTATTGGAAGAGGTAATAGTGCACCTACTGCCTTATATCTAAACTTTCATGACTCAGTTAATTTGTTTTTAGAGATTTTGTATTTTCAAACTTATTCATAAGTAATTTAAAAGGACGTTTTTAAAAATTGCCTAGTAATGACGTCATAAGTCCTTTTTGAGTAGCTTCACGTACCAACTACATTTCTGTGCAGATAAATATCAAAACACTTGGGATAAATCTGTTTCAGGGAAGGTAGTGAGATTATATTCGTATTTAGACTAAACTAGATATTTTCAATCATTAGCATCCACGTCAATATTAGAGCGAGAGAACACATCGATAGAAAGCTTCTAAGGCGTTTCAAGAATGAGATAGTCATCACGCAATTTGAAAGGACAACTCTGTGAAAATCTACAGAGTTAAGCAGAGAATTTTAAAATTTGTGTGCTTCTTGAGGGATGGTGCTATCTTGCGTGAAAATAATTAAATCGTGCGTGAAAATAACCAACATGAAAGTAGAGAGGTTATAAAGCAACATCACGCGGCTATTTTTAGTAGTCAGCAACAGCAATGGGAGGACTCCGAAGAGGAGAGGGTCTCCCTGCGGCGATGCATTGTCAAAAGGAGAGCGCCCGAAACATGATGTTGTGGTCCTGCTCAAATGACTTCAAGACTTGTTGAATCCACGTAATGAGCTGGTGGAAGGAAATCCTTGTTGAGGTATTCTTTCTTCTTTTATTTATCTAGTAATAAGGTCGATAATGCCCCTGGCACTCTTTACTTTGATATTCTTCCATAGTGGTTGCCTTGGTGCTGAACCTTAACCAAGTTCATGTATCGAGCCTTCCTACCTCTTTCTAAACCGTTTGATCACATGATGCAACATAAACAATGAGGTGCCGTACTACGTAACTGATATTTATATACTTGGGTGAAGAAATACAGACTTGTAATATGAGCAAAACATTTGTAGGGACATGACAAAAAATAGAGAAGAAGATTGTTAACCTCATACCGGTTATTGCAATAAATATTTGCTCAATAACATTAGATGAAAGATAAGCCAAGTTTTAAATATTCATTTCTATAAATTCTAGATTAACAAAAATCGATTCA
>JAAAKL020011221.1:0-13808 GCA_010016065.2 Carybdea cf. marsupialis auct. non (Linnaeus, 1758) | reverse complement strand
TTGCCAAACCCGTTCATCCGCCGCCACCAAGCCTTCCTTGCCATCGACCAGAAGTAGCAGTAAATCGCTTTCTTCGATCGCTAGAAAGACCTGCTCTCCGAGCCCGAGAGGATCATCTCCAGGAACCAGACCGCCGGTATCGATCAACTCGACCGCCAGGTTGTCGTCGATCTCCGCCTGACCAACGATGCGGTCCCGGGTGACCCCAGGCAGATCGTGGACAATCGCCTGCCTCCGCCCGACCAAGCGATTGAACAGGGTCGACTTGCCGACGTTCGGACGGCCGATGATGGCGACCGTCGGCGCCAGGCTCACGGCGGGTGAGCCCTCCAGCCTTGGGGTTTCATGGGTCGGCTCGATCGAAGGTTTGATCGAGCTCGCGATAGAGAATGACCCACGATCCCTCCTTGCGCTTCATTTGATATTTGACCCGATTTCTCTGCCCCAGGCTCTCGTTGACCTGGAGATGAGTACCGAGAGTGAAGGACCGCACGTCCCAGACCTCGAGAGTGGTGACGAAAGCGTTGGAGTAGTTCCAGACGGAGATGTCTTCCACCGTCACCTCCTTGAACTCAGGTTCGTAGACCCGCCCTGTTTCCGCCAGCTCTTCGGTTCTGAGACTGATTCTGGCCATCTCTTTGGGAACCGCATAGCCCTCGAGAATCGACATGTCTCGCTGGGCATAGGCTTGTCCCAGCTTCGGTAGGTAGTCCCGCAAAACCGCCTCAATCTCTTCGCGATTGACCTGCGGATCGCTTCCGGGCTCGCCGCAACCCACCTGCAGCATCAAGGCGAGCCCCAGAATTATCAGGGGCAACGGATAAAGTCGTAGGCGACGATCGCTCATTCCGATGAAGTTTAGCAAGCTTTTCTCCAGGATTTCCGTGGCCGCACTCGGTCGCGGCCCTAACGACTTGGACCGCCTGCGCTGCCACCCGGTTCCTTCATCCACCCCCACGGCCAGAACACCAACGACGACATAGACCGTTGACACTTCTGAATGAGTCTCTCTAAAATGCACTTCCGTGCGGCGTTCGTCGGCCCTCAAGGGTTCAAGAGGCATTCGCAGCACTCCATCGAATAGGTGTTGGCGAAGACTGGCGAAGGAAGACCGTTGCCAGCGGATCAGCGCCGATTGTCAGCGAAAGTGGCGGAATTGGTAGACGCGCAAGATTCAGGATCTTGTGGCCGCAAGGTCGTGGGGGTTCGAGTCCCCCCTTTCGCACCATTGCTCCTTGTCGCAGCATTGCTCCTTGCCTCAGCACGACGACATCTCCCCACTCACCCTCAATAGAATCTCGGTTTATCTGCGCTGCCTGCGCCATCTGCAAGAACTTGGCGTCGCGCGCACCTCTTCCCAGCAACTGGCCCGGCGCTACCACCTCTCGGCCGCCCAGATCCGCAAAGATCTGGCTCAGTTTGGTGAATTTGGTATTCGGGGCGTCGGCTATGAAGTGGCGCACCTGCGCGAGCGTTTGGAGCGCCTGCTCGGCATCGGCAACGAGCATCCGGCGATCATCGTTGGCGCAGGCAATGTCGGCACCGCGCTGGCTCGATTCCCAGGCTTCCGAGCAGGCAGCTTTCGCATCCTCGCGATCTTCGATAACGACCCCGACAAAGTCGGTAGCGAGATCGCAGGCCTTCAGGTCCGCGACAGCCGGGAGCTGACCCGTGGAATCGCCGAAACCGGCGCCGAGATCGCGATTCTGACGGTGCCCGCGGAAGCGGCGCAGGAGAACTATGATGCCTTGGTGGCGGCCGGGGTCAAGGCCGTTTTGAACTTCGCCCCGGTACAGCTCGAACTCGACCCCAGAGTCCGAGTCAAAACCGTCGATCTGCTGATCTTCCTCGAAGAGCTAGCTTATTTCCTGAGCGCCCCAACGAGCTAGAGACCGTCAAATGCTCACCGGCTGCTCATGACTCAACGCCGCGACAAAACGACTGGCGAGCTGCTGCGCCGAGGGGCGCCGCTGGCGATCCTTGGACAAAGCATCGAGCACCAATCGGTCGATCGCCGGCGGCAACTCCGCCCGCAGATCGCGCGGCGGCACAGGCTCTTCATCCATATGTAGCACGATCAGCTTGAAGAGATCCCCGTCACCATCAAACGGCGGTCGCCCGGCCAGCATCTCATAGAGCATGACTCCAAGGCTGTAAACATCGATGCTTTGGTCGCATTCGGTACCACTGAAGCGCTCCGGAGCCATGTAAGCCGGGGTGCCAACCAAGCTATCGACGGTCGCCTTATCCTGAAAGGCTCGATCATCCAGCAGCTTGGCGATCCCGAAGTCCAACATCTTGACCACCTCACCCTGGCGTGCCTGATGGACGAAGATATTCTGCGGCTTGACGTCTCGATGCACGATGCCGAGCTCATGAGCTTCACTCAATACTTCGCAGATCGGCACCAGCAGCGCCCCGATCCGAGGCAGGCTGAGGAGATTCTTTTGACGGAGCTCTTCGGCGAGGCTGCGGCCTTCGAGCAACTCCATGACCAGATATGGGAGCCCGCTGTCGGTGATGCTCAGATCCAAAACCTTGACCGCATTCGGATGGTCGATCCGGCAAGCCGAGATGGCTTCTCGCCGAAATCGCTCTTCGCTACCGTCGGCTCGTAGTCCCTTGCTGAAAATCTTGATCGCCACCGGCCGCTGCAACGACAGATGGGTCGCTCGATAGACGACGCCGAAGCTACCTTGGCCGATGATCGACTCGAGTCGATAGCGGTCCTCGAGGATCGAGTCCGGGCCGAGCTTGGCGATCGATTTCGGAGGTTCGGGCGTGGCCGCACGAGAGCGCAATTGAGCCCGGATACGAGCCATCATCACCGGCACGTCCAGGGGCTTGGTGATGTAGTCGTCCGCCCCCAATCGAAAGGCATTGACGACGTCTTCACTCTGATCTTTAGCGGTCACCATCAGAACGCGCAGCTGATCGGGCGGATAAAGCTTGCGCATCGCCTCCAGCACGTCGAAACCGGACAGGCCTGGCATCATGACGTCCAGCAACACTAGATCCACCGGCTCTTCTTTGACCAGTCGTAAGGCTTCGATGCCGTCTTCAGCCAGCAACACTCGAAAGCCGTCCCGATCGAGGACCCGGGAGCACAAGACTCGAGTCACCGGGTTATCGTCGACCACCAGGACGGAAAAGACTCTTGAATTCGCCATTGTCTTATCGACATTGCATAGAGCATGCCAGGCATTGCCCGAAAACGAAAAGAAAGTCTAACTCAGAATAGCCGATTTTCTCTTCAGGCCAAAAGACTCATCGTCTGGACGCTCTCGCCTTCTGCCGAAAAAGCAGCGCATCCGTCCCTTCCACGGAAATTCTCCCTACCTCGAGCAGGTGACAGACGCCGAGCAACGCTCAAACCGTCGTTCGATCAGTCAGCGACAAGGTCCCGGTCGGGGCCTTAGGCTCCGGCTCTTCCTCCAAACTCTCGATCGGCGCCGGCATCTCGAGACCGAGAGCAGCCGCGAGCTCCATCGCCAGAGCTTCGGCTGTCGGCCGTTGTTCCATATCCTTGTGCAAGGTCCGAAGAACCAAAGCTTCGAGCTCGAGACTGAGCTCCGGATTGAGCTCGCGTGGAGGTCTCGGTTCTTCATTCATGTGCGCGTAGATCACTTTGAGCGGGCTGGTGCCGGTGAGATAGAAAGGAGGCTTACCGACCAGCATTTCATAGAGCATAACGCCCAGGCTATAGACGTCGGCGCGACCGTCGTAGGGGACCTTGACGAATCGTTCCGGTGCCATGTAGATCGGCGTACCGATGACGCCGTCCTCCAGCGTCAGCTCCTGATCTGCCGCGGCATCACCGATCAATTTGGCAATCCCAAAGTCCAAGACTTTGACCAGTTCTCCATGGCGACTTTGATGGAGGAAGATGTTCTGCGGCTTGACGTCACGATGGATGATGCCCAGGGAGTGAGCCTCGCTCAAGACCCCGCACACTGGGATCAAGATCTGGCCACAGCGCTCCGGCGAGAGTCGCCCGCGACGATTGAGCTCGTCCTCCAAAGTGGCACCACGCAGCAACTCCATCACCAGGAATGGGATCCCGCTGGTGGTAATGCTGAAGTCCATGATCGCCACCGCGTTGGGGTGCTGAATCCGGCAAGCGGAGATACCCTCCTGCTGAAAACGAGCCAACGGCTCATCCCCTGGCTGCAGGTTGGCATCGAGCAGCTTGACCGCTACCAAGCGATCCAGGGTCAAGTGGGTCGCGCGGTAAACCGCCCCGAAGCTGCCCTGACCAATCAACGACTCGAGACGATATTTGCCTTCCAGCACCGTCCCGGGTTCGATCTGGGTCACCGAGGTCACGACCTCAGGTGGCTTGGACCGGGCAACGATCTTGGAACGCAGCTGCGACTGCACCCGCACTGCGACCACTCGTAGATCGAGTGGCTTGGTCACATAGTCATTGGCGCCGAGATCAAAAGCCTTGACCACGTCTTCGCTCTGATCCTTGGCGGTGGCCATGATCACCGGTAACTCTTCCGGCGAGTAGTCCAGGCGCAGCTTTTCCAAGACCTCAAAACCATCGAGGCCGGGCATCATCACGTCAAGAAGCACCAGGTCGATTGCACCTGCCTTGATTCGCTCCAGCGCTTCGACACCATCTCCTGCGGTCAGAACCTGGTGACCCTCAAGCTCCAGATAGCGCGAGTAGAGTTCCCGGTTGACGTCGTTGTCATCAACGACCAGTACCGCGAATGGAGTCTCGTCCATAGAACTGAGTATAACCGATTGGTCAGATGACATCCTCTCGGATGCGATGGTAGTCTCCGGGGCTGGGGCGTGTCGGCTTACCGCCAACATTATGCTAGAGCGACCTGTTACTCATCATCTGCTGGAACGCCAGCTCCAGCGACTCGGACTGGCCTCCGATTCACCACCGACTCTGGAAGAGTGGCATCGTCTGCTCGAGCAGATCGATCGAGCCTATGCCGAATCCGACCAGGATCGCTACTTACTCGAATGCTCGCTGTCGACCTCATCCCACGAAATGAAGGAACTCTACGAGACCTTCAAAAGAACCTCTGAGAGTCAGATCACGCAGGAACGTGACCGTTATCGGAGCCTGGTGCAAACGGCACCGGATATGATTTTCAGTCTGGCGGTCGAAGACGGCTCGATCACCCAGCTGAATCCGGCCTTCGAACGTTTGACGGGCTGGTCGGTCGAAGCCTGGCTCAACAAGCCGTTCACCTCCCTGAGCCACCCGGACGACGTCCCGCGGGCGATTGCCAACATCCACCAGGTCATCCTTGGCGAAACCATTCCGCCGTTCG
Organism: Carybdea cf. marsupialis auct. non (Linnaeus, 1758); assembly: GCA_010016065.2. Lineage (NCBI taxonomy): Eukaryota > Metazoa > Cnidaria > Cubozoa > Carybdeida > Carybdeidae > Carybdea > Carybdea cf. marsupialis auct. non (Linnaeus, 1758). Next base: position 8,511 of record JAAAKL020011221.1, on the reverse strand, counting down.
AGCTCAGAATCCTGACCAAGTCCGGGGAAAACCGAAGCGCGGAGTTCATCGTGACTCCCCATCGCGACGAGAAGCGGGTCGTCCGCTTTATCCTTGGCATTGCCCGCGACATCACCGATCGCAAGCGCGCCGAGCAAGACTTGCGAGCCGCCAAAGAGGCCGCCGAGACGGCATCCCAAGCCAAAAGCGAGTTCCTGGCCAATATGAGCCACGAGATCCGGACACCGATGAATGGCTTCATCGGCATGACCGGACTCCTGCTCGAAACGTCGCTCAAAGCTCAGCAACGGGACTATGTCGAGACGATTCGCTCCAGCGGTGAGACTCTGCTGACTCTGATCAACGACATCCTCGACTTCTCGAAGATCGAGTCCGGCAAGCTGGAGCTCGAGAATCACCCCTTCGATCTCGCCAGCTGCATTTCAGGCAGCCTGGATCTGGTCGCTGCCAAAGCTGCGGAGAAAGGAATCAAGCTCTACGCCAAGCTCGACGATAACTGTCCTCGAATCCTGGTCGGCGACGTCACTCGGGTGCGCCAGATTCTGGTCAACCTGCTGAGCAACGCGGTCAAGTTCACGGCTCAGGGCTCGGTCTCGGTCTATGCCCAGGCTCGCCCCAAAACCTCGGCCTTCCACGAGCTCAGGATCGCTGTCCGCGATACCGGCGTCGGAATCCCTAAGGATCGGATCGGGCGAATTTTCGAATCGTTCAGCCAGGCGGACGCTTCAACCACCCGAAAATTCGGTGGCACCGGTTTGGGTCTGACCATCAGTAAGCATCTCACAGAGCTGATGGGAGGACGAATCCAGGTCGAGAGCGAACCCGGCAAGGGTTCTGTTTTTCAATTCACGATTCAGACTCGGGTGCCGCTCGGCGACGAAAAGTTGGCGTTTGAAGAACGTTCCCGAAATCGCACCCAGATCGACCGAGATCTCGCCAGCAGCCTGCCCCTGCGCATATTGGTCGCAGACGACAACGTCATCAACCAGAAAGTTGCCCATCTGCTGCTGGAGAACATGGGCTACCGTGCCGATCTGGCGGCTAACGGACTGGAAGTGCTCGCGGCCCTGAAACGGCAACGCTACGACGTCGTTTTGATGGATGTCCAGATGCCCGAGCTCGATGGCCTGGAAACCACCCAGCGGATCCACGAGGAGTTTGAGAAATCACGCTGGCCCAGGATCATCGCGGTCACCGCCGGCGCTATGCGTGGCGACCGTGAGAAATGCCTCGCCGTGGGCATGGATGATTACGTCAGCAAGCCGGTTCAGGCCGACGAGTTGCAGGCGGCCTTGAAACGGACCTTGGAACATCGCTCGAAACTCGCCTCATCCGCGTCCTCACCAGAGGCCTCACCAGCACCGCGTCACCGGCCGCCCTCGCCGAGAGCCGCCGCGCCAGCAGCAGCTTTACGCTCGCCGGCACCGAAAACGAAACCTCCAGCCCCGCGACGCTCGGGGAGTCAACCGATCGGGCCGCCGCGAACGACCGGGTCGCCACCACCGACCGGGTCGCCACCGGTGACTTCCCGGCCAGCCTCGTTGACAGATCGTTCTCCTTCCGCGGCCAGACCCTCACGCCCTTCACCGCCCGCGGCACCTAAGCGCAACTCCGATGCTGCGGGCGCGCGAGCACCGGTCAATCTTAAGATCATCTCCAACCTCTATCGGGTCAAGCCAGCGGTCGTCACCGAATTGATCGACAACTTCCTGACCACCGCCGGTGAACGCTTGCAGTCGATTCGCCAAGCGGTCGATCAAGCCGACAGCTCAGCCCTGCAAAGAGCAGCCCATAGCCTGAAGGGATCCAGCGGCACCCTCGGCGCGACTCAAATGGCAGCAATCTGCGCAGATCTCGAAGACCAAGGCCGCGATGGTGGCTTCGGCCAGGGTGCCTCCGAGGCTGCAACGCGACTCGAGCTCGAGTTTGAGGCCGTCCGCCAAGCCTTTCAACGACAGCTTGTCGAATGGTCGGCCGAGCCGCCGGCAGCGCCCTGACGACCTACCCGACGCCTGGCGTCAGGAAAACTCGATCAGCAGATCGCGCATGGCTCGTTCGACCTTGCCATACTCTCTCTCTAATGCCGCCAATTGCTCTTCGGCGCAAGTCGGCATCGCGTCGGCCGGCAGCTCTTCTAACTGATGACAAAGATCAGCCAGGGCTTTGGCACCTAGATTCGCTGAGCTTCCCTTGAGAGCGTGAGCCGCATATCCGACCGCCTCGGCGTCTCCCTTGGTCAATCCACGCCTCAAGGTCGCCAATCTTGCCGGAGAATCTCCAAGAAATAGCTCGACGATCCGACGGGGTATCTCAGGCCCCAGTCCCTGCCCCATCTCGCGGAGGCGCGCGATCGGGCCAGCATCCAATACCGCTTCGGACGCGACTTCACTCGCTGCTACCGACGAATCCCTTGCCATACTCATCGACCTCTGTTGCAAACTCAAATCGTGGACCGCCTCACCTAACCCTCGGTCGAGCGCAGCGACTCGGGGGCAGTCGAGTATACTTGGTATAGCTTCGACATCCGTACCGGAGGACCCGCGACGTCGACGCCGCGACCCGCTCCCGCAATGCGGCGTGATCAACAAGGCGAATACCACGGTATCAGAGGAGTCTCGACGATGGAAAGGACAACACCCCCGACCGACGGATTGCGGCGCGTCCTTTTGGTCGAGGACGAGTTGGACATCCAGACCGTCGCACGCCTGGCCTTGCAAGATATCGGGCAGCTTGAAGTCGAGGTCTGCGGCTCTGGGACCGAAGCACTCCAGGTGGCTCCGCGTTTTCGCCCCGAGTTGATTCTGCTCGACGTCATGATGCCGGAACCGGATGGCGTCGCCACTCTCAAAGCTTTGGCGAGTCAGCCGGAGACAGCTTCGATTCCCGTCGTCTTCGTGACCGCCAAAGCTCAGAGTCATGAGGTCGAAGAGTACCTTCAGCTGGGGGCCGTCGACGTCATCATCAAACCCTTCGATCCGATGACGCTGGCCGACCGGGTCCATGAAATCTGGTGCCGTCACCATGGCAAGATCCGGCAGAGCTAGCTCGATCCAACCGTCTCGGAGGTCGAGTCGGGCGATGACGTCGCGGGCGCTCCCTGACTCGGGCATCTTTATCTCGGCCGTAATGCGGACCCCCTAGCCTGCGCACGATGAAGATCGCTCAAACCTCTAAACTCCTCGGCAACCCCCGCAAGCTCCGTCAGGAGCTGGAAGCCGCCGAGCGCACGCTCCAGGCGACGACCCAAGAACTCGAGCAGGCTCGGGAAGAGCTCGCCTCTCAGGAAGAAGAGCAGATCCGTCTGCAGACACGGCTACGGCTGCTAGAGAAGGCTGTCGATACCGTCAATCTCGGAGTCACGATCACCGACATGGATGGCAAGATCATCTATGTCAACCTGGCCGACGCCCGCATGCATGGCTACGACGTCGATGAATTAATCGGGCAGGAAGCTCGTATGTTTGCCGCCAAATCGGATCGACTTACCGGCAGCGACGATCCGGCAGAGCCCTGGGCACGCCGCCGCCTGGACGCGACGAAAGATGGTCGTTCGTTTCCAGTCCGCTTGATTTCCGATCGGATCCACAATAGTGACCATCAGCCGGTCGCGACGGTGACGATCTGCGAAGATATTCGTGAACGCGAGCATGTTCGAAAGACACTGACTCGCCGAGACAACATTCTCAAGGCGGTCGGGCTGGCGGCTGAGCGCCTGCTGACCGACGTTTCTTGGGAAGAGAGCGTCGAGGAGATGCTCGAGCGCTTGGGCAACGCGACCGGCGTCGACTTGATCTACCTCAGCGTGATCAAAGACGAAGGACCGTTTCCGGTTGGCAGCGCCATCGTCAGCTGGACAACTCCGGGTGGCGAAATGGAAGGGCGTTTCAGCCGCGGCCTGCCGGATCGAGCCGAGCTTTTCGCCTGCTGGCGAGAGCGCCTGCAAGCCGGTCAGACACTACAAGGTCGAGTCCACGAGCTGCCGAACAAAGAACGCAAGATCCTCACCGCTTGGGGCGTCAACTCTTTCGTGGTCTTGCCGATCTTCGTCGAGGCCAAGCTAAGAGGCTACTTGAGCCTCGAGGACAGCGCTCGCGATCGGGAATGGCTGTCGGCCGAGATTGAAGCCTTGAGGACTGCCGCCCGGACTTTTGGCGCATCGATTCAGACGCGGCAGGCCGAGCTCGCCTTGGCGATGAGCGAGGAGAAGTACCGCGATCTGCTTGAGAACGCGACCGATCTGATTCAGAGCGTTTCCCCGGACGGTCGCTTCCAGTACGTCAACCGGGCCTGGAAAGAGGCCCTCGGTTACGGCGATGCAGAAGTTCAAAAACTCCGGCTCTGGGACGTCGTGCGACAGTACCCATCGAGCGACCGCGACGTTGTGCAGAGCATCCTTGCTGGCGACGGAGAGGGCCGATTGGAAGCCATCTTTGTCACCCGCGACGGGCAGGAGATCTCGGTCGAAGGCAGCATCAGCTCCCGCTTTGTCGATGGTCTGCCGGTCGCCACTCGAGGTATTTTTCGGGACATCACCGAGCGCAAGATGGTCGATCGCATGAAGCAGGAATTCATCTCTATGGTGAGCCACGAGCTTCGCACGCCTTTGACGTCGATCATCGCCTCCTTGGGGCTGCTCGACAGCGGCCGATTGTCTGGCGACCCGGAACGGGTTCAGGAATTGGTCGCCGTTGCCTTGCGCAACTCCAATCGACTACTGCAGTTGATCAACAACCTGCTGGATCAGCAGAAGCTAGCCGACGGCAAGATGACTTTCCGGAACGAGACCGTCGAGATTCTGCCGGTGGTCGAGGAAGTGATCGACGATATTCGGTCGTTTGCCGACATGCTCAGCATCGAGCTCCTGCTCGAGCCAGGGCCAAGTGATTTGATCGTGCGCGGCGATCGCGAGCGCCTGGGCCAGGTGCTGAGTAACCTGCTCTCCAACGCCATCAAATTCTCCCCCCCTGGCGATGTCGTGACGCTGTCGAGCCGCATGGAGCGTGATCGGGTCGTGATCACGGTCTCGGACCACGGCCCGGGCATTCCTGCTGATTTTCGCGACCGCTTGTTTCAAAAGTTCACTCAATTCGACGCCTCTGCGACCCGCCGCTCCGGAGGTTCCGGCCTCGGCCTCTCGATCGCGCGCGGTCTGGTCGAAGGCATGAACGGCCGCATCACCCTCGATACCACGGTCACTCGAGGCGCGACGTTTCACGTCGAGCTACCGGTTGACAGCTCCGGATCCGGTTCTTAATAGCTGATGTAACTTCTGTCGGCTTCAATAGAAGCCGTCTTGAGGACCGCACTCACCTCCGACGACGACCTCGGCCGTCGGAATGAGGCTTCGTACGAACCGGACCTGACCATGTCAACAACCGCCAATACCCTCTCATCCAAGGGTCGCCGGACCGCCCATGAGGGGATCCCAGACAGCTGGAACGCGAAGCCAGCCGACTCCAAAGTGCGTGAGCTGACCGGCTTTCGCCTAGCGCGGCTCGAGGCCGAAGTCCTCGCCCCGGCCCGGCGCGACGCCACTTCGGCGGCCCCGCGCCTACGGTGCCTCATCTCGGCCTATGTCCAGCTAGTGATCTCCGATCCTGGCATCATGACATTGCTGGCCAGCAGGCCCTCAAAGGCCCCTGGCAAGCCCTCTGCTGCCAGCCCAGGGATCGAAAGCTTCCTGACGATTCTTCGAGAGGACCTGACGGAAGCTATCCAATCTCAAGATCGAACACCGGCTATCGATCCGGTAGTGGCGGTTCAAAGTCTGCTCGGCATCGTCCACTGGGGCGTCAACTGCCACCGAGCAGAAGGCCGCTTGAGCGACGCTGAAGCCGCCGCTCAGATTACATCCCTAGCATTGCACGGTCTGAGCTAGGGTTTCACGGTCTGCTCCTGCAACCCGCTACTGCGTCGGCAGAAAGCTATATCCCACGCCGCGCTGGGTGATCAGGTAATGAGGCTTGGACGCGTCCGGTTCGATCTTCTGCCGCAAGCGATGAACGTGCACACGCAGCGTATCTTCATAAACCTCATCGAGCGGCCAAAGACGGGCCAAGAGATACTCGGTCGTCACGGTCCGGCGGGCGCTGCGGATCAGGATATGGAGAATCTTGGTCTCGGTTGGGGTCAAGGAAACCGGACTCTCGTCGATCAAGGCTTTCTTTGCCGCGAAGTCGACCGCCAGGCGATCGTCGATGACCGTCAGGGTCTCAAGCCGAAAAGCGAAATCGCCCATGCGCCGAATCACCCGCTTGACTCGGGCCGCCAGCTCTTTGGGGCGAAACGGCTTGGAGACATAGTCTTCAGCCACTTCTTCGATGGTTTTGACCACGGTCGCCTCTTCGTCGATCGCGGTCAACATAATGACGGGCAGATCAGAGAACTTTTGTAATTTGCGGGCCAAGGTGATGCCATCGGTCCCTGGCATCATGATGTCGAGCACCGCGAGATGCGGCAGGCCCTTACGGCCAATGAGGTCAAATGCCTCTTGTGCTGAGAAAGCTGTCGACACGTCAAAACCCTCGGCCTCGAGAGTCATACGTACGACACTGACGATATCTGGTTCGTCGTCGACCACCAGAATTTTATGGGCAGCTCCTGATAGTTCCACTACAGACTCCTCCACATTGGGGAAGGAAAATGACGGGCGGCTTGATCCCGAAAGAGAATCAAGAGAGTATTCGCCGTAGTATAGCGAATGGGTTTGGCTGAGCGGCAGATCGAGCCCTGTATCTAGACACGCTTCGGTTCGCCACGCCCCGGGCATCGATTTGGATCCACTCACCCACACACTCACCGGAGCCGTGCTGGCCGATGTCGGCTTGGCCCGGAGAGTCCCGCGAGCCATGCCGACCTTGCTCGTGGCCGTGAACCTGCCCGACATCGACGCGCTGACCTATCTGGCCAGCCCGGATCTCGCTCTCCACCTGCGCCGAGGTTGGACTCACGGCGTCCTGGCCGTCATCTTGCTACCCGTCCTGCTGGCCGCGACCGTGATGCTGGTCGATCGTTGGTGGCGTCGAACCCGCCCGGCCGGGGAAACCCTGCCGGGTCCTCGCTTGGCTCAATTGTTGCCTCTAGCTTATCTCGGGGTCGCTAGCCATCCTCTCCTGGACTGGTTGAATACCTACGGCATCCGTCTGCTAATGCCGTTCGACAACCGATGGTTCTATGGGGATACCTTGTTCATCATCGACCCGTGGCTGTGGCTGGTCCTCGGCGGCGTCGTCTTTCTCGGTCATTCCGAAAGTCGCAGGAGTCAGCTGGCCTGGGCGACGCTGGCTGCCGTCGCCAGCGCGATCGTGATCGCTGGTTCGGTCGAACGCCCCGGGGCTCGCGTCGTCTGGTTCTTGGGTCTGCTGATTCTGATCGGACTCCGTGTGGCCCGTGGGGCCATGGCTCCGGAGCCAGGCTTCGGAGTACCTGCCGCACACCGGCGACTGACCGCTGCCGTGCTGCTCGCGGCGATGCTTTATGTCGGCTTGCTCCACCTAGCGACGGTGGCGGCACGACGGGACGTCGAATTTCAAATGACGGCAGCGGGTGGCGCGGTCGAAGATGTGATGGTCGGACCACTGCCGCTACGGCCCTTACTCCACGCCGTGGTCATCGACACCGGAATGCGATATCGAGTCGGTTCCTACGACTGGCTCAGTGAACCCCGTCTACTTCTCGATCGTCGCCCCTTGGACAAGCCTCCCAGGACTCTGCCTGTGGCCGCCGCTTTCCGAGCCCCTTGTCTTCAAGGCATGACCAACTGGGTGCGTTTCCCCTGGGTCGAGATCGAAAGCACCGACGACGGTGGCCATGTCGTGCATCTGATGGACGCACGCTATACCCGCACTCGCACGTCGAGCTTCGGCGGTAGCTCCGTGCGTCTCAACCCAGACTTGACCGACGCTTGCGATCACGGCACCGAATGAACCGCTACACTATGAGTCTGTTGCGAATAGCAACAGACTCATAGTCCGGTGGGGCTGAGCCACAAATTCGAGCTTGCAGCTCGAATCTGTGGGGCGCTACCGAACCCGCAGCCAGAAACGAATGCCGCTGCCTTCGAGCTTGACACGTTCGCGCTCGACCTGGATCAGCGTGTAGCCCTCGATGCTCTGCCCTGGGCTGAGTAACTGGCCATTGATCTGGGCAAACGGTCGACTCTCGGACCAGACGATAAAGTCGACTTTGACCGTCGGGCCAGCCGGCGCTGCCTGACGGAAAAAGCTCGGGACCTCGGCCTCCAACGTTGGATTCGGTGGCGTTGAGGTCTGGACGGCCGGCGACGGGTCAGGTTGCGCCACGGGATGGGTTGTGGTCTCGGGGGTTGTTGAACCGAGTGAAGCCGCAGACATCGGGGGCGCCGGACTTGGCGTCCTCGGATGGACGGCCGGAGGATCCGCCACGGGCAGCTCCACCGCTGCTGCGGAAGGCGGCGCGTTGGCTACAGCCAGCGACGCGGTTGGCGCGGGCGATGACGCGGGTGCCACGGGCGACGGCGCGGCCGGTGGCGGC
>JAAAKL020011220.1:0-13808 GCA_010016065.2 Carybdea cf. marsupialis auct. non (Linnaeus, 1758) | reverse complement strand
AAGGGTACAAGTGACTGTGGTCTACTCAGCCACTTTCACTCTAATTCACAGAGTAGGTTGCTCAGCTGATCAAACAGCTGAGATCTCATACGTCGTATCGACGGGAGAATCCATCAGTGTAAAGTCTACTTGAAAAAACCCACAAGGTTTTATTGAAACATATTAGAAGAAGTATTGTCGAGATAGCTGCTAGGCCATCTTCTATCGGTAATCCTTAGCAATAAGGAGGGAACTGTTGTGGACAATGTACAATGTTTCATTATTGATGCTTGAAGTAGGATAAGATAATCAAAAGCAGCAGTAGTTAAGTAGTATTGAGTAGTATTCATAGGAGGTGTTGTAGTAACATGGCATGATGTCATAACGTGTTTTGAGAACTGCATCATGAAGATTAGTTTAAAAACTGAGATGTTCACGAAAAGCAGTGTGTATATCATGGGTTATCTAGCCGAAATGCAGCACTGACCATAATAAATTCTTCAACACTTCAACTCAGAGGTATGTGTATATCGTCGGTTATCTAGCCGAAATACAGCACTGACCATAATAAATTCTTCAACACTTCAACTCAGAGGTATGGAAACTGGTAGAGAGGATTCAGTAGAGCATAGGATAAAATAAGAAATGTTGCTTCACGCTGGAAGTGATACTTACGATATCACATTATATACAGAATAAACTTGCCATTCTAAGCACTACAGTACCTCTTTGCCATGAAAAATTATAAACACGTGGTAGATGAATCGATAAAGCTGGGTGAAAAACCATCTTTCAAGTAATAGTTATCGGAATTAGTCGATTTTAATATCAAAATGCTGGTACGACAAAAACCTCGAGGTGGCATTATAAAGCTTTGGAACAAAATGGTAAAGAAGATGCTAAACATGTAGCGGTGTGTAGAAAAAACGGAAGCTTTAAGGTTTCTGACGACATGGTGTAAGGTGTCTGGGAAATATGACATTTAAATTATCAAAATCTTTTCTTTTTATTTTACAGTCCATGTCTCACATACAGGATAACAATCATTTGCATTACAAACAGGACGTTTCAGTGATCAAAAACAGATATACTGTAAGGAATTGTGTCGTATTTTTAAAATTAATTGCACTTACATGAAGTAATAAATGCCAAGTACTATAACACCTTGTATACAACAATGTTTGTGTATTTTTATTTGTTTCCAAAAGTTTATAATAAACGGCTTTTTGGAAACGTAACGTGGATTGGCATAGCCCCCAATAAAATAGCTTAAATTAAACTGCATTGCAAAGTACTCTTATTGCTAGTTTATCAATTCTAGTAATGCACTGTCACCAACGACTCCTCTGAACTTTGAACATGTCGCATTAACCTATGAGATCTAAGTTAGCGACGTTAGGAAGTCTAAGGGGAAGGTCTAAAAGTTTATGGATAGCTTTCCTGATTAACTCATGATCCAATTTTAATTATTAAGCCAAGTTAACGCCACTTTCTATATATAACAAATATTATCTGGCATTAGATGACTCATTCAAAACTATTTACTCTTGTACATTGTTGTTAAAAACGGTATAACACATTCTTTGCAATTTCAGTCGCTCTGTGAGAGTACAAATCTGATTCAAGGGTTTGTTGTTCATATAATCAAGGATACTACAAAGAACTATCGTCATATTTCTGTAAAGAACGAAAAAGGGAGTTTGTCTTCTATTCTGATTATTTAAGCAAAATTATACAGCTGAAGTCCTTAATGTAAACGAGATTCTAAGAGCAAACAGAGCCATCATAACGGAATAGTTATCTGCGGTCTTTGCCTAAGGGAACAATCCTGGAGCACAATACATCTGTTTCAAAACGATTCTTTGGGGCCCTTATTTCATGTCCACTGTAGTTCCCCCGCCGGCTCCTAAACTTTGTTCTGAGATTAGATGACTCAGACCACAATTTGTACTCTATCGTATCGAGTAGAAATTTGGGAGTGGAGGAGCAGGCATCTGTTATCGATTTTGATCCAACTATTCAATAACTAAAAATTAGAGAATCATCTATCCGGTAAAATTATATTTCCAGCTGAAAAGCAAGACGGGCATTGAAATGATATGGTGGAATAAGTATGATCATAATTTGAAAAGTAGGGGGTTTGGCAAACGTGCCTCTAAAATAGCTTTGACATGATTATGAAAGATCTATTCAAATGTATCAATCATCTAGAAAGATGGACTGTACGAGAACACTGTCCCTATTTGCAGTGAAATAATGATCATATGCTCTACTCCCATTTCTGTTCCAAATCATTATTTTAAAAACGTTGTCTGGCATATTCAATATGAGTAAGACAAGGTCAATATCCTATTTTGTAGTTAGCCCACAGAAATTCTTTTGATCCAATTAATACCTTTCAATTACTATCCCACTGTGAATAATGACTTACGTAATTTCCATAGCAATTGTATCGTATCTAAGAATCAACTTGTCATAGTTACAAGTGGCCTTCATAGAATATCTATTTGTAAATATTGGGAAAATTAACTTCAAACCCCGAAAAACTTTACGCCGGGGAATGTTTCAGAGAGTGCTGGTGTTCAATTGGAGCCGATCTTAATTTTGACCACTAATTTCCAATAGTCACGGCAATAATCAACCATGTTATTTAACAATTACACAGCGTAAATATGTGTATCAGAAAGAACGTCTCATAGGTAAATAAGTAAGAAATAACTAACAATTTGGCTAAGGCCCTGTTTACATTATGCCGTTTTCATTTGAAAACGGAGCAAAATGATGGCGGATCAGTCTTGCGCTGACATTGAAACGTTATCCTAACCGGCACCAAATGAAGACGCCTTTGAAAACGGAATCATTCCAAAACGGTATCAATCGTCTCTATGTAAACACCTGTAAATCACCTAAACGAGGCAATTTCAACATCAGCGAGTAAGGGTTTGTGAGAACGGCGCCAGAATAATACAAAAGCACAATTATCTCCTTTGCTGGCTCTTATAGAATCCGGCATGAAATGCTTCCGTTTTCAGGTTTACATTGAGACGATTGATACCGTTTTCGAACGATTTCGTTTTCAAATGCGTCTTCATTTGATCCCCGTTTCAATGTAAACGCAAGGCAAATCCGGGATCATTTTGCTCCGCTTTCATATGAAATGAAATAAGCGTCAGATCGAGGCTACAGTATTACTTAACTAGTTGGGCTCTTGAACAGGTTACCGCGAAACATGTTCGTTGAATATCAAAAGTATGCGGTAAACCCCACGGCTTTTCGAAGTGAAACATAGGCTACGTGGAAGCTACCAGTGGACTCAAAACTGGAGGCATTTGAATGGGACACACTCTCGACATAAATGAATATAACAAGGGCATTGTGCGTTTTTAACAAAATATTTTGGCAAAATACTCAGCAAAACAGCGCTGGAAGTAGGCTTGTGCACATTGCGAATCAAGGCCGATAGAACTCGTACTCATGATATACCATTCACGGTGGAACCTACTCTTTACACCGTGTCTGTTGCATTCAAATATCTTTGTTAACTGGGCATGAGAATATCAGAAGAAAAACCAATCAGAACTATGTTCAGCTGCCACGGCTCCATTAGTAGGCTCGTATAATTCAAAGCCTTCTATAACATGTGGAATAACAAATGCAGCCGTACGCGACTTCCCTTAAATTGATAACCAGTAAGCAAAATGGAAAGTGCTGGTGACATGCAACTGCACCGCAAAATAGCTTTAACCTACTTGATAAGAGTTTTATTTAAAAAAAAGTGTATAGTGATATAATTGTTTCTTTCAGTTCAAACCTCATCGAAGTTATCAACCCTCGCTGCTTGATAAGCTAAAAGTTGCATTGACAACTCCTGGTCCTGAGCTTGTCTTGTCCTGAATTGTGCTTTTACTCCTGATTACTGTTAGTTTCCTAAAAATATCAGATAAACACTTGACGGACACTAGTGAGAAGAGCATATTTTGCCCCGACATTCTCTCGTCCAGCAGTGCGACGTTATTAAATTGACAAGCTGAAACGGTGTGTTACCATCCCTAGCAGGCTCTTGCTTCCCTAATTTTTCCTCCTGTTATGTTTCCAGTTTGTTGACCAAAGTACCAAACGCATCTATGGTAATGAGCAATGAGCATTCTACCCAGTTTCCAATACCCTGTTTACACGATCGTTTTAGAACCATGCCAGGAATCGTGCTAGACCCTAGCTTAACAACACCTACTATCTTTAATCTTCAATATAAACGAAAGAGCAAGAACGAATATGTAGTATGAAGATGTTGTTTAGATTGTACCCACTTCTGCTAGTTCAGCTAGTTCATGCTTCAACTGATGTTTAATGCATTTAAGCGGTGTTTGTAACGATGCACCTTGCTGCAGTGCTTGTAAGACTCAACTCCCTATTTTAAAGTTGGTAGATCAAATTAGAATTACATATAAATTGACGGCTCTATATGGCAGACACTATTTATACTGAGCGGAAGTGCCCACTATACAGAAATATAACGCTATACAGAGATGTTCAACATTCCGAGGTTCCACTTCCCAATGATATTTGTCAAGTAAGAGCTATAGAGGCCGTAACATACCATTTTAGCTTAATTCATGTATCCGGGGTATTGAGAGGCGCAACATGAACAAGAAATTTCTGTTCATTATAACTTTTGTAAAATTAGTTAAGCTTCTATAGGTTTCATTGTTATTCCGCCTTTTTCCCTCGCTAGCTCTCAACAGCCCTGTTGAGGATCAAGAGGACACTTAAAATATACAGCTATTTTGATTCGAGATCAGGACAACCGGGATTGCACGGATGCTGGCAGGGGAATCACAGTGCAAAATAGTTGGAAACCTACGATCCAGTTCAAATTCTGTGGCGAATATTGCTTTTATGGTTGGCTACTCCTACCGCACAATGAACAACACGTTTTAGCACATGCCAAGCTTTAGTATTAAAACTTAGTGAACTAACTTCGTGTGCTATATCGAAAAGCTAATCTCAAACCACGGTAACGCGACTTGAATTGTTAAAATATTAATTGCATGGGCTTGAAAAGCACGATAATTTGCAGTTCCTTGGCAACTAGGAAATTAAAAATTATCAGTGGTGATACTTTACCATGGTGTGCTTTTAGATGAATAACTCCATAGCAACAGACGAGTGCATCTTTAAGTAAACCGAGATATAAATTTGCAAAGTAGAACCAACCACGAAGCTGACTCTGCATAACTAGGGGGAGGTCTGAGATGGCACTCTGTTCCAAATGGGACGGACAACATAAACTAAAAGGGAAGTTACTTGACTCGAGATGCCAATCAAATGAAGCTTAGCACTCTTTTGTTTAGACACAGTTTCGTGAGTAAGTAGGAAAAGATTCTTCCGTCTCGAAGAGAGAATTAGAATATAGCAATTGATCTACAAAGTTGTGGCTGAGGACATAGACGCGCGTTCTATATTAATCAAACTTATACAACCTACAGTAATACGTCCTTCAACCGATAATTAAAAGCCGATGCCAACTTTTGCAGCTAACATTGCCTTCTACCACTTAGAAATGGTAATGGTTACGTATCTATCTTTGAACTTGAGTGTTATCGGAATTCTTTAAAAGATGTTTATAAATTAATAGCTATCAAATGGAGACATGTGTTTCCTGGTAATAATGGTCCATGTATTTAAATAGCTCTTGGTACTAACGTGTTCAAAAGACCAGCAATTTTTGGTGTCTTCTGTCAGTTTATGCTACTTACAGCTTTGTTTACTAATGTATAGTATGTGATACCTTATTAAAATCAGCTTAGAACTTTGTTGCAAAATGTAATTGCATTGCGATTACCGTACAAGATTTCTCCAGATCCAAAAGTAAATAAAAACTGAAAGCATTCTAGTAGCCATTAGGTGTCCCACCAGCTGTTAAGCAAAACCAGTTTACCATTACAACAAAATGAGCCATCTTCTTGAACTACGAACGCAATTTAACATTACAGCGAGAATGCAGCCGGTTGAATAGAAATACGTGAAACAGTGGGAAATATACAAATCTAAGAAAGATAAAGACATATGACAAATGATAATAAATGAATACAATTGTTTTAAAAAGGAACTTTAGAGCTGACAAATCTTATAGAGCAACATTCAATAGCAGCATCACAAATGATTAACACGTGAAATAGAACACAGATAGAGAAACGAGTACTTGGGAAAAAATGAGTGCTAAACGAGTACTTGGGAACAAATAAGTACTAAACGAGTACTTGGGAACAAATGAGTACTTAACGAGTACTTGGGAATAAATATGTACTAAATGAGTACTTGGGAACAAATGAGTACTAAACGAGTACTTGGGATCAAATGAGTCCTAAACGAGTACTTGAGAACAAATGAGTACTAAACGAGTACTTGGGAACAAATGAGTACTTAAAGAGTACTTGGGAACAAATGAGTACTAAACGAGTACTTGGGAACAAATAAGTACTAAATGAGTACTTGGGAACAAATGAGTACTAAACGAGTACTTGAGAACAAATGAGTCCTAAATGAGTACTTGGGAACAAATGAGTACTAAACGATTACTTGAGAACAAATGAGTCCTAAACGAGTACTTTGGAACAAATGAGTACTAAACGAGTACTTGGGAACAAATGAATCCTAGGTTTCGTAATAACTAGTTGAATTAGAGCGCTCACAAATACTTTCAGACAAAACTAAGTAACATAGTACACTCGACACCAACTGTACCTTAACAGTAGTTGGAGTGTCCCCTCACTCCCTTTACAACAGAATTTGCTGCCTACTTTCGTATGGTAACAGAAAAGGGGATAGAGTTTATGTTTTTAAGCCAAGACCATTTATAACGTACAGTCTCAAAGTGGATCTTTTGGCCAATTTTTTGAAAACTTCCTTGTTCGCCATTGATCTAAAATGGTGACGACACTTCTTAGTCTAATCGGTAAATAGAGCTGCAGCAAATTCTTACAGATCATTGTAAATACTTCATAGCGGTTATATAAACCTTCTCCAATCTGTTAGAAAAGTTAAACAGACCCTCAACCTCGCTTTATGTACCAGGACTGGCAGGCAACAGAAGTACGTTTGACAGCACTTATTGTATTATTGTAAAAAGTACCTCAAAATATCACCAGACTACGCACTTATTGAAGGGGTGAAACATGCTATGTCTCCTTACACCCGGAATGCTTCCATGAGTATCACAAGCAGTTTGCTCAGATGTAGCAATTGCTGTGTTTTGTTATTACTTGCTTCGGATAACATTTCCTATTCTTGGCCACTCTTTGTGTAAAATACTACCTTGAAATTTTTTGAGAGTGTCCATTAGTAGATTCATGTGGTTCGTGCACCCGATAGTGAAGATGGCAACTGCAAACCATTCTTCTTATCGTAGCCTGGGCTACAAGTATCCTCCTTCCATAAAGAAAAGAGTTGAATAAAATATTGAAATTTAGTTATTACATTAGTTTTAAAACTCAAGAGTGCCTATTTTCCATGACCTTTCTTTTCTTATAAGAGCCAAATCGTTCATAAGATACGAGGACCGATATGATGCAGCAGGGCTACACCCCAGCTACCTTGTTTACTTCTGCGTCATATTCTTAAGCAAGTTACCCTACATGTTTTTCTAAGTTTCCTCAATTAATGGTAGCGTAGTGGTTATTTATCTCAGTGTAATGGTGGAAATAAGTAACCTGCATCGTTCACGGACTGAGGGCTTACTACTGTTCAACAAAAGTTTTCCGTTGATGAAAAAGCAGCAAGAAGTTGTCTGTAGTCAATGAGGAAATTTCAGCAAGTAATAAAACTTCACCATGATCCCTTAATAGCGACCATAAGCAAGTCTTGTTCCGTTGCCTTCAATCTGACAAATAACTTAACTTGCATGATATTTCAACTCACAGTGTAACTAAGTCATACAGTCTTACAAACAAATGTTTCTCTACATATTATCCACCCTATCAAAGCCAAAAGCAAGCGTCACATAGTTACTCTTGTTCATAATTGTTCTAAATGTGTGGCCGCTGTAAAGATGCAACCAGATCCAACATGCTCACCACTGATTTAAGTAAGAAGATACAACCTTTTACAAGATGATAAGTAAAAACATCTCGAGCATCTGCACTACTTATTGTGCATATGAAAGAGGAGACGAACGACTGAGGGAATCACTTGTAGTAAAGTGTCTTGGCTGGGATAACGCCAAGAGACATACCGTACTCAATAACCTGGTCAAGTCTACAGCCTCGGAAGGATATCATCTCCTCGTGATTGAAGGACAACGTGTCAAAGTCGAACTTGAACATTGGTGAGCTTTTTACCACATCAATTTAACATTTGTTGCATCAAGGAACACTTGATCCGTATTCTGTAATTTATACTGATATTCTTGTTTTGTTTGAGTTTGTTTGCTCATATAATTCAATCTCAGAAATTATAATTTGTGTGTGTTTTTTGTGGGTACGCCCTGTTCTTTTTCGCATCGAAAGAACCTGGGTGGGTCACTAGACGGTAGGAGACCCCTTGTGACAGTCATCAATACCATTATTAGTGCAGTTCTTCTTACTTTTCTACTTTTAAGCTTCGTACTTCTACGTTTTGTAACATTTTAGTTACGAATATTGCGCTTCCTCCTAAAAACGTAGCTAGTACTAGATGTCAGACTATTAAACATACGCTTCTGCGATATGAAACAAGATATAATGGTGTAACTGAACATGCTTACCGCTCAAAGTTAGTGATACATCTTGCGGTTCGACATCGTCACTTCTTTGACGATATTCTGCTAGAATGTATGTTATCCTATAACAATACCACTCAATTGACCACTCAACAACTGCAATTCTGTTTTCTAAATCACACTTCATGTATTAGCATCAAAGCTGGTATCATTCCATTTTATGAACCACTCTTTAGTTCTTGATATTTTGCATTCGCAGGAGGCATCCTAACCGTCTTGCACATGGTATGCCCACAGTCCGATCCTAAACATGTCAAACATCTTCATTTCTTTCTAACAAGCACCATTCTTATCAGTTCCCACTTTGGTTTCCCTGCAGGACGTCATCCAGCAACACCTACTCCTTGTGCCTCTTTCCTTTTACCGTTCATTCTTTCTTTTACAATGGCTTCCAGAGCAGTCCTCGTGATCTTATAATGTGACCCGTCCAGTTCTGTTTCCTTTCCCAGACAAGGCATGGGAGCTTTTAAAAGGTGCCTAAACTTTTGTTGTTATAATTCAATTATATTTATACAAATCAATTGCTGTACTTAAAGTTATGTACTGGAATATAACTTCATATTTACCGGTACAAGCGCAGACAATTCATATCTGAATGTAAAGTCAATAATAGTTAGCTTAATACTGACTACATACACACTTTAATAAAGCGTACTCGTACAGAACAAAGCATATACGAATCTTCAAATGCTAAAATATAAAAATAATAAGTTGCAAATTTCCCAGGTTGTTTCTTTCCTACTAGCTTAAGGATGAATAGGCCTTTCCCATTATTCTTTTACGCCCGCAATGCACCCTGGTAGTTGTATTCAACATTTCAGCCGCGAAACTCAAAATTTGTAAACAAACCATCGCGTATGACTATGGCTTCCTCTTCGTTTAGTAAGAATTCGTCGGATAAAATGGATACAGATAGCCGTGAAGCTGATCCTAGCTTTTTTAAAAGCTTTATTACGGGTTCAGTCCCTTCACAGTTATCTTTATCGGTCTCAGATACGACCACTGCTGCTAAAACGGCAAGTCAGAGTAACACCGATGATATTAAGAGGAGAAGTTCTGGAGGTGGAATTACTTGTTGCGTTCCTAATTGTTTTAGCAATTCAAAAAGGAGTAAAGAGTTGGCTTTTTATGTCATCCCGAAGGAAAAGGAATTGAGGGAGAAATGGCTCAAGATGATAAGCAGGGAAAACTTTCAGCCCAGTGCTTCACATCGCGTTTGCTCTCGGCACTTTCGTGGGGGTAGGAAATCTTATGATAATAATATTCCGACGATCGTCCCTAAACTGATAACCCCATCTACTTTACCTGCAAAGAGGAGTTCCAGGAATAGTATGGGATACAGGGACCTTCCCACCACTACCATTGCAAAGAAGCCGAAGAAAACATCTGTCAAGGATTCCCCGCTTTCTGTAGACGGTCCTGGTCCATCGATAAATGCCGACAAAGTTGACGAAATACTTAAACTGAAAGCAGAAGTAGATAGTCTGAGAGAACAATTGAAACAACAGATATTTTCTATAGAGAGGTTCAAGCACATTCCCAAACTATTCAAATTTTACACTGGGTTCGAAAATTATGAAGTGTTCTCCGCATTTTTCGGTTATTTACAACCAGCAGCTAATAGTCTGATATACTGGGGTTCGAATGCAAATAATGATCGGGATGATACTACATCTAAGCGTGGAAAAAAGAGAAAACTTTCCCCGGAGGAGGAACTGTTCATGGTCCTAACGAGGCTAAGGTGTAATTTTCCAGAGGAAGATCTTGCGGTAAGATTTAACATTTCCAAGAGCAATGTTAGCAGAATATGGATAACTTGGCTTGATTTCCTCCATTCGCAACTTAGAGCACTGCCTATCTGGGCTTCTAGGGAAACTGTGAAAAAAACGATGCCGCATTGCTTTCGTACGACCTACCCGTCTACTAGAGTGATTATTGACTGCACGGAGATATTTACTGAGATGCCAACATCATTCAGGAGTCAGTCAGCCACATTTTCGAGCTACAAGCATCACAACACAGCAAAAGGTCTAGTTGGTATCTCCCCTAATGGTGCAATCACATTTGTCTCTGATCTGTATGCCGGAAGGTCAAGTGACAAAAACATAACTCGATCATCAGGAATTCTAGAAAGACTCAGCCCTGGTGATACAATAATGGCAGACAGGGGCTTCAATATTGAAGATATATTACCAGATGGTGTCTCCCTAAATATACCCCCATTTCTCAATGGAAAGCCACAGCTAAGTTTAGAGGAGGAAAACGAAACAAGATCTATAGCCTCTGTTAGAATTCATGTAGAGAGAGCTATAGAGAGGATAAAAAATTATAAAATTCTACAAGCTGTATATCCCTTGACAATGGCTGCTGATCTTAACAAAATCTGGATAATTTGTTGCTACCTTGTTAACTTTCTGCCACCTTTAGTTATTGAAAAAAAGGAGGTAGATAGCATGCCTTAGATGAGTGAATGTTCTTGCTGAGTTTTGCACATGGTTACTTAATTTGCTTAAATACATTACAACTAGGAATTTTGTATGCACATATTGTTTGTACAGGTATTAAGGATCATTCACTGTTGACATGAGCCAGTAAAAGTGGATGAGGGTGGTAAAGTTGCTTTCAGCTACGAAAATTCTCTTGGCCTAGTGCCAGCATAGTATCTTAGTAAGACTGGTTTAAGTCAATTGTGAATGATCCCTTACCACCTGCTAATTAAAGAAACTATAGCACAAAACACATTTTAAATATCAATTTTCTATACAGTAGACATTAATATACAAACAAATAATCAGATTTGGATTCTTTTTTTATTCAAATTTATTGTTATCTAACAATTTAAGAAGATATAGTACAAGCAAACCTAGATAACACTTTGGTAAACAGTTTTTGGGCTTTTTTGTCACATACTTGATTTTGAGCATAGCCTATTTCCCAGTCACAGTGAGCAATGCCCTGGGGAGAGAGCACATTTACAAGGGTCTTTATATTGGGGTAGGTGGGATTGAAACCCATCACCTCTGGCATGTGTGTACAATTCCTTAACCACTAGACCACAGCAACTCAGTAGATATTAATTTATATATGCAAGTAGCAGGTTGTGAATTCTATTTTGACTCAATTCAAAGTTGTCATCAGGATCTCAGATTTATTGCTATCTAACAATTTAAGAAAATATGTTATAAAAAAGTCTGTATAGCACTTTGCTATTCGTGATAGAATATCTGATCAAGCAGCTTATTTCGGTTATGTTCAAAGTCAAAGTCATATATTATAGCCCTTCTATGCTAAATTTTAGGAGGTTGTAAGATTCACAGCATATTTTGTACAGTTCTTGGTTTAACATAAATGTCACAATAATTGATATGGAAAACTGTCATGTTGTAATATGAGATAGCAAATCTAGTTCTGAAGATTTGACTTACACCTCTAAGTGTTCATGTATTTTTTCATCTAGCATTACCATACTCTTTGTTGTTCTCCTTGAAATTATTTTCTTGGCACCATGAACCTGTAATTGATAAATGCCAGTCTAAACCCAAGTATCTAAGCCAATAATAGATTTTCTACGAGAGGGGAGCTATAAAAGCCACATTTTACCACCTTATTATTAAGCACAAAAAGGTAAAATAGCAATGTAAACATTGTCAGTTAATCAGGTCTAATCTTATGCAACATTTAAGATAACAGGTTTCAAGTATTTGAAGTAAAAACATGTAAGTTTTGGTAGCATAGTATTTACCCACAGTTCTTCATCAAAATTAATAGTTTCTACATTGATTCCCAGGTTAGTGAAAGTTACAAAGTCCAGTGACCTGATCTGTAGGACTCCCATTATTCCTTGGCATTGATAATAGTACACATGACTATCTTTTAGAGAAGGATGACCTTCAATCAAAGACATAAAGAAGGACTTGTCCTCGCAAGCTTGAACTACAGTTAAATCCTTTTTGCTGAATGGGCACTTCACCTCAACTGCTTTAACTGTTTTATCTCTCCCTTTTAATAGAACATCAGGACTACATGCTAGCCAAGGCCACCGAGGGTTGATAACAAGACCAGACTTTTCGATCTCCGGCTTAAAAATTCCCTCTTCCAGGAACCTTTTCTTGTACATTTCAAGAGCGGCATCTTCATTTTGATGACCCCAGAGACAAGCTTTTGAGACAACAGATTTAGAACCCTGTCTGACTTTCTTGATAATTGTCTGTGGGAAAACTGCTTCTCTCCTATTTATCACTTGCCCAAAAATGGAACTTGTGAGACGTATCTTTCTTTGATCGAACCAAGAATCGTTATTGGCTTGCCCCAAGGTCTCGAACTCAATCTTACGAGCTATTTCATTTGTTACTGACAGGTGCTTACTCACAAAGTCAAGGTTTTCATCGTCATCCTTTATCAGACTAATGTCCATGTTGTCCGGGCCAACCATCTTGTTGAACAACTCACTAATGACCGTTCTATTATCAACAGTCTCACAATCCTTATGAGTCGTTGACGTTGTGAATGTGAGGTCTGGCTTGTAATTGTTGCCCTGTAAAAGCTCGGCAAGAACAGTGCCCTTTCCAAGACTGAAAAGTCTATCACTTAAATGCTTGATATTTATCTCACTAGGTTGTCGTAATCTAATTGGTGTAGCACAAAAAGTAACTCTATTTCCACATACTAATGGTCTCCGTCAACTTTTATCTCTATCCTTTTCGAAATTTGCCTTTTCAAATGTGAGATCCGAGAATAATACAGCCTTATTCGAGCTGCGATCGCAAGGTACGTGCCACTGTTGAAGTAAGTCTGTACAGGTTTTCTCATCCGGTACTCGGCACAAACACAGCTCTTTGTAATCTAATAACTGGTATAGAAGGGCAGCAACATGCTTACAACAGCCTCCAGATCCAGCTTTACAAGAACACTTGCCATGCAATACCTCACCAGTATCTTGCTTCAAATGCACATAAACGTCATACTTGCATCGTTTCATCGAAGCATGTACTTGACACTTCACCAAAAATCGAGACTCGGGAAGCTTAACATGCGGTTTAACACATACATTTTTCACGTAACCGTCCTTGAACAA
>JAAAKL020011219.1:0-13810 GCA_010016065.2 Carybdea cf. marsupialis auct. non (Linnaeus, 1758) | reverse complement strand
GTGATATCTGTGGCTCATTAGAGCTTTCTTCATTACAAGGAAATTTGCCATCAATCCGAGAAATCCTCTCCTTTGAGCATTATGATGCAACAGGCCACCTTTTGGAGGACCATATACTTTGGAATATTATAATTAAGAAAAACCATATATATTTTTACATGCTTTGTTTTCTTTAAACCTTTCTTACGAAAGTATATTTGAGGCAAGCGCTCTCCTTGAGAGAAGAGGGCGTGGCTTTGGGATTTTTGTTCTCATCCTCTACCCCCCCCCCCCTACTTCGAGACCTCCGGCGCCGCTGCGGATTGCCATACATGTATAATGTAAACTTTCTCCTTCTTTACCTCGAATTGTAAAGTTGGTACGGAGTTCTGTAGAAGAATGTTAAAGTGACATAGGAGAGGCTTTGTTGTTTCATCGACTTTTGCTAAAGACCTTCTTATTCAATCGGACAAACTAGTTTCCAGATGGAATAAAAAATAATATGTTAAAAGTCCTCGCATCTCTTCCCTTAGTCATGGTGGAACATTTATGTACAAGTACGTAATTTTCATAAATGTTTTTTAAAAAAGTAAAGATGTAATAAGCTACATTGAGGTTTTAGTCCAACATGAAATTCGCCAGAGACAAATGTTAAATAGGGAAAGGAAGAAAAACTTGAGGGCAAAACTAAATTTTCAGATCAGAGCTGGAAGGGACTGTAAGACGTTAAAAACCGAAAGCAGCTAGACAGATCGCCTTATACAGTTGCAAGAATATGCTTCATTAGTCAGAAGAAAGCTAAAACGTATATATAAATAAATTTTAGAGACGATGCCTGCATTCAAGTAAGCACGGAAATCAATGTTAAGAAAACGCATAAATAGCAAGAACTTTAGACTAAACCATCGCACTACTTTACATCACCAAGTGAGGCTTCATCCAAAACGCATAACCAAATCAAGTCCAAAAAACCACAACGGTGACTGTGGCTGACTAAGTAGGGGACGGCTTGGGATGGCTGGTACTCCCAAGCGCGGCAAATAGCCAAATATTTAGGGGCTTATGCTCACTAAAGGAACCTGGGACTGAAATGTGAAGTGTCTCCTTTAGTTTCCTGAATGCGTGCCACTCCAGCGCAAGTTATTTTTGCTAGTTCCTAATTTATCATGACAACTTCTAGTATTCTTTCAAATCAGTAGGATCTGCGTTTAAGGACCGATCTTAGATGGCGATGATTAAATTGATGTTTTAACATGCGTTTAGTTATAGTTCCTCTTATGGGTTCTAAGAAATGGGTTCTTATTCTCCAACAAGTTATGAAATCCTACAGAATACAATTGAGATGAGAAGAATAGATTGAAAGGATTAAGAGTTAATGAGCAGACTAAAGAAGATATTTTACTATTAGGTTCCCAATAGCTCACTTCACAAGGACTCATTCTTTACTGGAACACCTGTGGCAACATGATTACATCGTCTCTAGTATCATTCGACTATACTATTATGTGTTTACGTCCTGGAGACCTAGGCTAAATAGATCAATAACTAGTTTACCGTTGAATAAGGTTTCCCATGATTTAAGATTGCTGCTCAAGTCAGCTCCTGCCACTGTAACTAACTGATGCAGTGTCTTGCGAGATGATGAATTGGGGATCTTAAAATCCATCCAGCGCTTTGTCGTTGTGCCAATTTTTTGTGTTCCAATACACAGTCTCTTTATTACTTGACTCCCGTAATATTTTGTTTTGGTCTCCATAGAATCTATACTTGTAAATCCATTCTGCTCATTGTACGTCTTTGTAGAGTTCCAAGACGCAAATTGCCAGATAAAGGTTTTCTGCAATTCAGGAAAAAGCAATGCTATCAATTGAGCTAGTCTTTTTTACTTTAAAGGGAGGAGGAACTTTTATGGGGTAGATATGTGTTTTTGATATTATTTGTTCTTGCGGGGTGGCTGCTTTATATTAGCTTAACTTAAGCATTAATGACGAAAAAGAATATCCGTGATTTAATACATAGTTATTTGAGGTACTCTGTGCAAGATAAACAGTTTGTCAAACTTTATTTTACTGAGTTAGATTTATCTATTTGTTAGAAAAAAAATGGGAAGAACTAACATAAGATGGTATGAGATTGGTATAAGAAGGAGAAGTGACTAGAGAAAACAAGTTCGTTCGAAGTGCTTAGGGTAGGAGAAGATGTACGGGGATAAGAGGAAGGAGAACAGGAGATCATGTAACAGGACAAGGGGCAGTATTCGAAGGATTAGAAGAACTCAAGAGGTAGTAAATTGTATTAATGATTCGATATGAATTTGAGGTGAATCACCCGCTTTCGTCGGATAACTTATTCTTTCATGGTGTACTGTAAATGTAAATACGCAATTTAAAGATTTATAATGAAATGCATGCTATAAAGTAAAAGAACATGAAAGATTATCTTCAACTTAAACGCTGGGATGAAAGCTTCTCCCTAAACTCCTTTCGTTATTAGTTTTTAAGCCGCCGTGGCCTAGTGGTTAAGGGATAGGACTCACATGCCAGATGCTATGGGTTCGAATCCTGCCTAGCCTGATATACAGACAATCGGTTTGGGAAGGCAACGGGAGACCACCCCTGTACATGTGCTCTATCCCCCAAGACATTGCTTAGTCTGCCTGAGCAACAGGCGTAGCTCGAAATCGTGTATGCCACAAAAAATATCAGTTTTCAGGATTAGGAGTGCAAGTAAATGGATTGCAGCCCTAGCCCTTACTGTGGACCCTCTCTTCATAATTTAGTTTGGGCGATGCTTCAATCTACAATGAATCCTTAGGGTGGTCGTTAGGAAAGTGGAAGATATAACTGAGTAGAAATTTATCCCTTAAAGAGCTTGTTGAATTTCAGTTCCATGTGAACCTTGTATGATTCCATTTGCGCCGATTTCAACGTTTACCTCTTATTGGGTACTGTTTACAACTGGAATCTACTAAAGTAAACATTTTATAAGACTGATTAATATAAAGACCTAACAAGAACTTTTAATGCATTCACATTTACATAGATTGAAACGAGGCAAGACACAGCGTCATGTGATTGGTTGCCACATAACACAGGCTTGACTTTACGGAAAGTAGAAGTTTAGAATAGCCCCTGTCCAGATATTATTCAAAATGGAGTTTACTGTGACACCGGGTAACCGAGCGGAAAAGTAGGGCCTTTCAAACTTCTAAAATCCTAGAGCGGGCTTTCGGTGCTTTGTTCATGTTTTATAACTTTTTTGTATTTCAACTCAAAACAACAAAGCTTCAACTCACTGTTCCGAAACTGATAATTTATTCAATTTACAAACTAGTGTATCTTCTCAAAGGAGTTAAACACTTCTGACAGTTTATTCCTTACGGGATCTGGAATTAAATGACAAAGGATTCTATCAAGTTTCCAAGTTCCCTCCCACCTATTATCCAGTGGTAGTAAGTTGCGTAGGGTATTACTTTGGAACAGGCGTCCTACAAAAAGTTTTGCCACAATTCCCTTGTCATATCAGGCACATCTGTAGAAGTACTGTTTTGCCTTTGAAAAGGTATCTCCACTGCAAATGTATCCTTCGATCTTTCTCAATAAACTTAGAAATAACATCATCATGACAGGATACCACAATCTTAAGCAATGGAATGTTTGCCCCTCTGGGCCGAGTCATTCGATTTCTATTTTCAGCCAATGCGTGCTCTTTTTCGATAGAACGCCTTGGAAACTTTTTTGACCACAAATATTTTTACCTACGTAGTACCGGCTCCCTATGATTCTATTGTTTTCATTGACGTTGAGCGTCTTACCACGCCTTGCCTCAGCAGAAGCTGTACAGAGACTTCAGAACAGAGGAGCAACTTGACGTGTTACTTCTTTACAGACTTGTGACAGAACAGTGAGATGGGAATATTGAGTGGCTTTTTGAAAAGTTTGAAAAGAATTGACCAATTTTACCAAATGGAAACGAAACTTGATTAATATAATACTACACTTAAATTTCATGTAATGAAGAGAATAGCAAATAATTAAAGAACGTACAAATATCTTTGGTTCTGTATTTGTGAGCGTGCGGCTCACGTCTAGCACAGCTGGAGAATACGCCTCTGGTAGCAAATTATGTAGTTTAGAAAATTGAAACAACGGTCAGTGAACCCTACGAAACAGCTGTTAACGTCCAGCTTAAGGTTCTCTTCCAAATATTATTGACATTCCCCCGCCACTTTTCTATAATTTTCCATATCTTGTTCTGGCAGAAATCAGCAGGACAATGTTCCCTCACTTACACCGTCTTGAGAATATTGAAAGAGATACAACACAGCCTAATCTCGATCTTTACAATCTATCTGGACATTGTTTTTATGCCCACCTTCCAGATTTTATCAATCTCTGTCTAGGATTTGATATTTTGTTCACATCTTACCTTTTCTCCATCCACTTTGATAAGAGGAACGAAAACTCCTCCATTACAAATGGCATTTTGACCTATATAATAGAATATGAATTGCTTTTACTGCCGAATTCTGAAATCTTAAGGGGCATTTGTAAAATCAAGGAAAAGGCCAGCCCTTCTAAAAATATGTCGATATGATAGAAATGACTTATTGAAATGACACGATGGTCAATCTCGGAGATAAGTTGGGGAGGTTGAAGAATTTACGAAAGAAACATCCTCTTTATGGGAGTTGTTTATACCAGCTCGTGCTTATCGCCTATATTAGAAATGTTGTGGTAAAATGAAAGTCATAACTAACCTGTTAAAGTTGCACAATGGATAGGAGTATATCACGAAATCAACAACAACATTTTGCTTTCCTATGGAACTTTGCTTCTAATTCAAAGTTCATTTTTCAGGCACCACTATCAGCATCTTTATCTTTATTCTTCTCATTACCATTGATATCATTATCAGGTTTTGACTTGTTACTATTATTATTATCATCACAAAAATTATCATCATTTTCATTCCTATCATCACAACCATCAGTATCACAATCACTCCACATAAATATTATCCTGGTAAGTTACGAGTAAGTGATATCCTGGTAAGTGATCATCTGGTAAGTTGTAAATACTAGTCTTAGATTCATTATCATTATTATCATCATCATTATTATCATCAGCATCATTATTATCATAAACATCATTATTATCATCATCATTATCATCAAAATTGCCATCATTATCATTATCACCATCTTTATCATTATCATCATCATTATCATCAAAATTGCTATCGTTTTCATTGTCACCATCGTCACCATATGTACTACAATCAATCTTCAGAACCATTATCCTTAGAAACTCAATTACCGTAACTATTAGTCTTACTATTATTACTATCATTATCATTATCATCATCAGTAGCGGCAACATAATCATTTGCAAAACTACTATCATCGTTATCATCAATAACACTATTGATTATACCATCATTTTTTTATTGCCATTAATAGTAGTTATTAGCGTTATCATTGTTGCCATTAGTAACATCCGAAAAGGTGATAGTATTTATTGAGTGCTCTTTCTTATCATCCTATGAATCCTAGTTTATTGTTATGTCGTGCAAACGAATCCCTTTAATTCATCAGACGCTCAAACTGTTGAAGGTGTCAAGTTCGTGATAAGAAGGTATATCTCACCACCATAGATTAAAATAGACTACACTGTTTTTTTTATAAGGATTCTTTTTAGAAGAATCACGGGGCTCAAATTCCTTAAAATTTAATTTATGTAATTCTTATATTTGAAAAAAACAGTGTAAGCATATACAGCAGTTTCAGAGCTATGTTTAAAGAAATATGACAGACGTTTCTTGCATCCAACTTGATTATAACATGAACGTAAAGTTGATCATGTTAGCCCTTTGTGAGCGATAATTTAAGATTATCGATTAAAATTAAATAGGCAGCGTCTAGAAAAACTTTGAAATAATTTTTCTATTAATGTAAGGAAAGATTTCGTACCTGGAAGAGCCACAAACAAGGGATCAGATGGAAGAAAGTGATATGTTGAATTACTCTTCCCTTGCGAGACTGTCACAATGTACAATTCACCAACTACAAGAGATTGAAGGACTGTCTTATGCTTTGTTCTTTCTGCTCTTTGGATTCTTCTTTGAGCGCCATCAGAGATAGTGATGTAATAAAACTGAAAGGTGCTGTTGTCACTATTGCTCCATATGATTTCTATAGAGGCAGTATCAACGATTCTTCCGTTTACGTAAGAAGGAGCGGCAACTATAGGCAAGGAAAACACAAAATTGAGAGAAAAGTGTTTTAAAATAGCATATTAATGATAGCGTTTAGAGAACCAATTCAAAATGTGTCATAAAGAGGAGAGGATTTGAAAATACAACGTATGAAGTTATACTAGAGAAAAGTGAAAATTCTACCACCCTGATTCGATATTCGAATTTTGGTGTTTCAAATCCTCTCTTCTCAGTAAGACTTTCTAACTTTAGAAGTGCTGTAGACAGCATGGTGGGCCGGATTGCTGTTCTTCCATGGTCAAGTCCATAATATTTTACGTTCACTATCTCAAGCTGTTATCTCAAACCAATGTTCTTTTTCGCTATAATACATGGAATTTGGCAGAGTTAGTGCTGATCACTCCTTTTCGTATCTATAATTCCCAGATGATACACTTAATAGTAGATTAGATATTATCTGCGGCTAATCAATACAATAAAAATGCCTAAAATGCCCATTTAGCATCAACTAGCGCCGCAGCAAATAGCCCTTTAATTCACAGTAAAGATTTCTAATAAAAACTAGAAAAAACTCAGCATAAGAAAGCATCACGTCCATTTTAAGGGTACAGATACAATTTTATGTGACATCATTTAGAGCTCTCAGAAATATCATTCATCCACAATTGCCTGCGCATTCTCTTCACAATTTCTCTTCTTATTTCAAATTTCACCTTAGTGTCCTTTTTGCAACACTTTTGTGCCTTTTAGCAGATTCATGTTTATCGATGCATATTGGAATACTTATTATTGTGAAAATTTATTTATAGAGCAATTTGTAAACACGCCTTACCTTTACAGGTTGCAATTCTTAAAGCAACGAATCAAAAGTAATGCATGGTTTCTTCAGCAATAGTATTTTAATAAATTCTTCTATTTCCAGTGTAAATATATTGGCATCCTACACTTGTTTTGTTCAAACATTACAGGTAAGACAATAAGGTGGAAAGTATAAAACAACACCATCTTTTAAGAATCCGATAGCAGCATGTTACTTTTGTATCTAATTCTCTCGTTTGATAGACATGAACTCACACGTCTACTTCATAACAGGGTAGTTTCTATCATACACATGCTCTTCAAAGTCTTCCTGCAAAGTCCATTCGCCACCAAAGATTTTACTAACATTTCAGTATGTATCTCGTGCAGAATTTGTAATATGAAGAGTGAAAGGCCACTTCAGTATGTTTGTCGAGGACATTATTACTGTCCATGCCGTATTTCCTTAATGTTTCAAATATTAAACTATTTACTCGAATAAAACCCTAGTGTTGATACTTCTATCGGGTTTTTTTGCTTGAAATTTTAAGGTCACTTTGAAGATATATATTTGCATCTTCTTTGTAATCCTTCAAGTGATTAAAATTTGTTTCGAAACAAACTGTAAGCTCTATGACAGTAACCATGTCGCCTTTCAGTAAAGCAAAGTCTGGCTGTAAAGAATAGAATAACAGACCTGGGTTTCCATAACCAGGGAAGTCTACAAATAGTTGAAGGCCCTCTTTTATTTCATGTGTGACGTGGTTGGTCATCGTCTTCAAGACATTATTGTGTCTCCAGAGATATCGACCCGCTCAGGCCACAGATTGTTGTCAGTACTTATTCTAAGGATCGGAGAAATATTAAAGGACAGGGGATCTTTATAAGACATTGATTGACTAGTTAAGAATGGAACTGATGACCAAGTCGGAAAATAATAAGTTCTTGAAGACGCACCATCTATTTGATCCTTTGTAAAAGGGACAAGAACTGGCCAGATCCTGACGTCATGGTTTGAGAAAACTGTTCTTGCTTTGTCTCTTGTTTATGATAGTTGTTTTTGTTTGTTAATGTTTTTTAGCACTTTAATTTATTTTTATAACTATGGTCGTCTTTCTGTAATTATTACTATTGATGTCACTGTTATTTGTTTATTTATCTAAAGGCGTTCTATATCATAAACAGCTTGGATATGCCTACGCAAAGGGAACGTGTATCAGCTTTCAAAGTTTTAAATCTCTCTACCAAAACCTTATTATTTGATGCTGGGTCGTAACTTCGGGTTCAAAGGAGATGTTTGAGATTCAGACGTCTGCAGTTTAAACACTATATGCTATACAGTCTGGTATTTTGGAGAATAGCCTACTCCCGGGCTGCCTTCAGATATCTGGAGTCAAATCGTACTATTTCCAAAACTTTTGATTTGTGACATCATTATTTTCCCTCCGCCTTGTAAGCCAGTATCAAACCGTGTAGCAGTTTAAATATTCAAGCAAGAAACGAGTATAAAAACAAAACTGATTATAAAGGCACTATCTTATAGATTGTTTATCTAAACAATAAAGCAAAGATTTACTGGAAGGATGCTGAAAGACGATGTTAATGGTAGCTGACTTCCACATAACATCCCCACAATAAATCACAAACGATGATCAAACCAAAAATACCCTGTAAAAGTTAAAAATAACACTAACAAAAATCAAGAATAAAAGTCTGCTACTTGCGTAAGTGTACAAAGCAAGAGTACTCCAGCGTACTATATTATATTATAGCCATACTGTACAACTATGTTATAAAGGCACTATATTATAAAGAGTACTAAGGTCCAAAGTACTTTAAAATAATTGATGAGGAATACCTTGAATAATGGCCAGCGAATCCTTGCATGTATAACACAGAAAGTGAAACACAAGGAAGAACATCCACTTCATCCTTTGATCTATTTATAGAACGTTCTATTTACAAATTTCCCTTATATTCCACTTCTTGATAACAGGAAAAAATATATAGCGGCATTACACCAGCTTGTGCACGTTAAAATACTGTCTGAGAAATATCAGTAATGAAAGTAACAAACAATGTGTTGTTTCTGAGTTTTAAACATAAATGTTGCATATATTGGAATACCACAAGACAACAACACTAGAATGCCACCAGTTCTGTTATTGAAGAAAAGAACCAGGGTGTCCATTCTTGCTATTGTAGCAATCAAACTTTCTGTGGAGAAGACCACTACCACAGAATTAACAACTATTGCGTCAATAAATACTGGATGTACAGGTCTTCATACAAGTGAAAGTTAAATAGTGATTGCAATGAATACATCATATTAAATATAATAATAAAAAATGACACACATTCAACGGTGAGTACAATACGGCTTTGCCCACAAGTAAAATTGACAGCTTTCAGCAAAGAAGACATTTAACCATGAACTGCATCTTAGTCATGGCAGCAATTGAAAATTCAGAAATAGGAACAATGAAAATTTCAATTGACCTGCTTTTGCTTGTCAGTATTGGACGGAATCAACATCGCTGCACTTTAAATCTTTTTGCATCTGATATTCGTTGACAAGGTTCATTGTTCCAGTAAAATCTTTAAACTACCAAGTTTCAAACCGCAAGAAACTGGTCTCAATTCCGACGTTTCTCCGGGAAATCGGGAAGTTGCGGTAGCTATCTTACAATATAATAATCGAAATGGATACGGAAGCTTTAAGTGGTATAATAACCATGTCAAACATTGGGTGACTGTTTGTTGTCCGATATTGACAAAAAGACGGAGAAACGTCGTTGCCGAAGGAAAGTTTTTCTCTTTCTAAACAAAATCCGTATGTGGAAAATCCATGGCAAAATTCAGCACTTGGAATGCCCAAACAGTGTTCCAGTTGTGTGATATCAACCAGGTTTAAAGACAAATTAAGCAGGTAAAAAGCACAAAACTTAGCACAAGCAAACAGTTGTAGCTTAGCTGTTGAATCATAAACTATTTGCATATAAAAATTGAAAGCTTGTTTTTTGGCCGATGCTTTTCGTTTGGTTCTTCTTACGGCAAGATATCGTAACGTAAACAAATTACAGATTTCACAGTTTATATATTTACGGTGATAAGGTCGACTAACAATGGAGTATAAATCACAATTATGAAAGTGTTGATATTACATTAATGAGTATAAGGGGACTATAAATCATCAGTATCTAAACAATAGTGCGAAGAACTAATAGAAGGATGCTGAAAGACGATGTTAATGGTAGCTGACTTCCAACACATCCCCACAATAAATCACAAACAATGATCAAACCAAAAGCACCCTGTAAAAGTTAAAAGTGATACTAACAAATATCAAGAATGAAAGTTTTCTACTTGCGTAAGTATACAAAGCAAGAGTACTCAAGCGCTCAGGAATTGCTGATCCACCATCAATTCTTGGCAGTAGAGGAAGTTTACAGTTCCACTGGGACCCGCGTTTGGGTTGGCACTTTTCACCCTCATTTCCTTACGTTGTAAGAGTAGGAACGCGCTATCGGGACCTGCCCAGTAACCTTCAATTCCCCCATGGCTATTGGTTGCTGTAGTGGCATTACAGTTCCTGTTCGACTCATGTTTGGGTTGGCACTTTTCAGTCTCTTTTCTTAGTCTTCTAACATTAGGAACGTGCTTCCGGATCCTGCCCAGTAATCTTAGTTGTAGTTCACTCTGTGTCGGACAGGTATTCACAACGACTAGAAAGGCACCTCGGATAGGCCTTCTGTTTACATGCAAGCAGGTCAATCCGCAGTAATTTTCACGTCGTGGCGCGGCGGTTTTAAAAATGATACGTTGTACAACGAATCAGTTTTCAAGGCGCAGTGGGAAAATATCTCATTGTGATTTTCATGGTAGAACCTCATTTAGTTGTTAAATCGATGTTAATCTAGTTTTTGTGATTCAGCCTTGGCAAAGATTTACGATTTTTTTCCATCTACACATTTTTGACGCTTATAGACCTCTTTCAAAATTTTGCGAGATGGCATGATACTTTTGAATGGGTTGTTATTTAATTGAAGGAGAAGGAATCGGATCATGCGATTTCTTTGTGTTGATACTTTTCACTATCATCGGGGTGGGTTTTTAAGATACAATATCAAATCCATTCATTATTGTTTCCTTGGGGTTCGACTCCTGGTATTCCTCTTCAAATTCACACATTTATTTGAGTTCTAACAACAGCTCTAGCTCGTCATCGATCCAAGAAAACTCACGTTGGTCTGATCAGCTTCACTCTGTTTTACTAGCTTTACGTTTGGAATCCATTCTGTATTTGCTGATACTTCTTTGAAAGTCATTGTATACATTGTACAAATACAAATTGTAGTATTGCTGAAAATAATGTTTCTTTACTGGCAACGAGTAGCCTGCTGGACAAAGTGAATCTTATGAATGGTAAAGCAATTGTTAAAAGATATGGCGCCATTCGTCTGTCACTTTGGCAATCCGATATAATATGAACACTTTTTTGATGGCAAATCATTTTGACGACTGGCAAAAAGCTATCCGATACCATGTGAACATGGTCTTGATCAGGATCAGTGCTTACAACAACACGTACAATGATATGCAACGTTACCTATTTGATTGGTTAGAAAACCATTGTTGAGATTACTAGGCAGAACTGGGCAAGCAAAAACATTTCATGTGAAACACTGATCATAACAAAGTAATTTTTCAAGATTGAGAAGGACAATAACCGTGAAATAGTGGTACTAATAGGAATATATACAAAGAAAATACCATCAATTGGAATCTAAAACGCAAACCCATAATGAGTGAAGAGTTGCTATCTGTACAAACGGGAGTGGAAGTAATTCAACCGTTTGAAAAACGATGAGCATGACTGATAATGACGAAGATAATTCTATGAACAGTGATTAAATGTTTTAAAGGATATTCAAAGTCATGGCATTTGGATACTAATAGAAGATTTCAATGCATGTATTGATGGTACGAGTATTCAGAATGGCTCTAGGAGACACTGAAGGATGATAACTAGACATATATATGAGCTCTAACTCACTATATGCAATTCAATCAACATAGAGGCTATCCTTCGCTATGTGTACATGAGTCTCTCTTTAAATGCTGAGCCAGCCTACGTCTGGTGGAGAATGGGAAGTGGCTTGCGTTATCAATAAGAGAGCAGCAGGCCAAAGCGAGAAATGGAGTCAAAGAAGCGACTTTCTCGATTGGTTGTTAACAACACGCAACAATTGACGAAGCCCTATGTCATTATAGCTGTTAGTAAGACATTTTTCGACTCAGTACACGCACCGAAAATAAGACATCGAGAGACAGAAAACACAAAATGAAATTGACTTTATGTGTGTCAGTAAGCTAAGGAGCACATACTTTATGGATACTAGAGTAAGGTGGGGCGTAGTTGTTGCTTCTTGCCACCATCATGCAATCAAACCTGGAAGAGTTATTTTGTAAAATTATCGATACACGAGGTGGCAAAAGCCAAACACAAGAAACGATCAATACACGGGAGACATCTCTTTGTAAAAGGTAAAGTATTAACAGGGAGCAGAGGATCTCCAATGAAACCTGAGGACCTATTGAGAAGTGACAGGACGCTAAACAAGCCAAAGGTAGCTTCAAAGCATACCATGAGAGTATGCTTAAAGTTCTCACTACGGAAAACCTAACAAAGAAGTAAAAAGAAGTAGAAAGGACAAATGTGAGTCGTTACGATATAAATAACAAAATTGCAGCGAGCTTTCACATACAGTACCAGTAGAACAGGAACGGAATTGCTCTTTAGGCAGCTGGTACTTTGTGCATGCGGATGTCAGTTTTAAAGATTAAGGATTAAGGATGATTAAGGAAAAGTGAAGCTCTTCCTTTTTTATTTTCATTCATTTCTTCTTTGCACACAAAAGGCTCCATCCAGTTGTTAAGTTCTAATTACACTGGCCTACAAAAAAGCCTTTTTCTCTCTGATGGCATCCACTCAAGATGATTTTAGACCATTTTTATGAGCTGATTCCAAAAACGACATTACTGTTACTGTTGTGCTGATTGATAAAACCATGTGTATAAATATATGTATATGTTGGATAACTCACCTTTACCCCCAGATGCTTTTAAGCCCTTATTATCATCTCCCGCCATTCTCCAATTCCTTAGGGCTTCTGCGAAGTAGGCTGCACTCTCCTTCTCATCAAAGGTGCCTTGAAGGAGTGCACCACCCTTTCTCCTTCCTGTAGTTGTCTGATCATACCCCTGGAGAGACAGAAAGATACTTCATTTAGTAACTGCACCTTCCTTGAAGTTACAAACACTATCACAATAACCAGAATGGAAAAATTGCGTTATTAACTTTTCCTGCAAAGAGACGGAGATATGATGCCCCGATCGTTTATATATAGAACAGGGGAAGTAGGGTATGTATGGGTGTATGCTTGTAAAACGTCGAAGTCCCTATAATGATTGAATGGCCCCTTACGCCTACAGATTATTTACACGATTATCGATACCTAATCAGAACCGGTAAATTGGGCCCAGGCCCTTTGGTATCAGCCTCCAATCATACTAAAATATGAATTTGAAAGTTTTAATGATTACTTTCACAGCAACAACCATCATGGTTTACTGTAATGACTAACTAACTAACTAACTAACTAACTAACTAACTAAGTAACTAAGTAACTAACTAACTAACTAACTAATCAACTAACTAACTAACTCATTAACTAACTAACCAACTAACTCAAAACTAACTCATAACTAACTAACTAACTAACTAACTAACTAACTAACTAACTAACTAACTAAC
>JAAAKL020011218.1:0-13812 GCA_010016065.2 Carybdea cf. marsupialis auct. non (Linnaeus, 1758) | reverse complement strand
ATACCACATGCATATGAAGTACCTTACATAAGGCATTTCATGCTATTCGCTTTCGACCGTTTGTTATCAGGTGCGAATATTCTCATCGATGGCATGGATAACATCAAACTAGCAGACTTCGGAGCATCGCGAAGGTTACAGGTAATTTTATAGGGTTTGCCCAAAATACAATATCCACACTCATACCGCATGTTCATAACGGCCGTCTTACACAATGGTCTTATCATATTCGATTACCGTAAATACTCGATTTGGCATCTTATTTTGAAACAGCAACTTCCGCAAGGGACAATTATATGAGAAGGGCACTTAAAAATCGAGCCCTTAACGCTTGGGAGAGACTTCTTTTATTTCCAAAAAATACAATGACTAAAGTGACATTTGTTCAGGTCCGCTGTAGATCGTTATGATAAGATATTGTCTATGTTTTAGCTTCTGCCTCGTTTTCATGATCGTCGTCCGATATTAACTGCGCGTTTATTGCTTCGTCGTTGTCGGGATCGCTTACTTCTTCAGCGCTAAGTGTGCAGCTGACGTGGTTCTCCGAACCTTTTCACTTTCGAATTTCAGTATGTGCCTCCAAAGGATGTGCTGCTCTTTTTCTTCAAGACATTGCTCCGAGTTTTTCAGTTAAGCTCCCTGGGGCGCTTTATTGAACATATAATATGCATAAAGGGTCACTTATTTTACTCCAATAAAACAGCAGTAATTTTGATAATTTTCGAATAAGCCAAACTCGAGCGTTCGAAATATGCAGCAGTAGAATTGTCGGATGTTAATTGTCACGTGTCTGTGTTTCTTATGATGTTGCTCTGTAGTGAGTTGCATGGTTTCGAAACTGTTTGAATGACGAATAGAGATAAAACACTAGATTCCACATTCGTTGAAGTTTTGTTGAGGAGACTTTACCAACAGCACTGAATAGTGTCGTTTTCATTATGAGGCTAAATTTGATTTAACAACCATATCTTTGAAGTGTGCGTGGTCGCTTTCTGTCAATCTTGACATCTATTCGCAAGTAGCTGTGGATCCGCTTCTTTATCATTACCACAGCACACAGCAGAGTAATTTCTTGGTATTTATGAGCTTTGGTATCAGATTCAATGTCAAACGGTGCATATAAATCATGCGTATGTAACTGTGCACCCCCTGAAGATAGTTATTTTAGTAAAACATTTTGGATGTTATTGTCTTATTTTCATGTCACTTGGGCTGACATATACAGCTCGTGCAATCCGCGCAGGCGACTTATTCTGGTGCATCTAGGCCCTGCAATGCTAAACCTTAATACAAACTACGCATACCATACGGAGTACAATTATTGCCGTACATTCTCAAGTATGTATACAAAACCTTTCAAACGCCCACGTGTCGATAGTGTAAGTTGTGCTATACTGGAAGAAAGCTACGAAACTGGGTTGACATGGGCGAACCTAAATTGTTAATAGCCATCATTATTTTGTCTTTGCAGACGATACGAAGTTTAACTGGCTTTAAATCAGTTCATGGTACGCCTTATTGGATGGGCCCTGAAGTTATAAATGGTGAAGGGTATGGACGAAAAGCAGATATATGGTAAGACGAGACCTCGGGGTAGTTTTGTTGTAAAGTTTTATATCAGTTCAGCTTGATGAATGTGATCTGGTAAGAGAGGACAAAACTAAAGAATGTGTCTTCGCATCAATAGTCTGGAAAACGATGCTTAAGTGAGTTTCAGCTCTTTTGCAGTAATGGAATGCTGATCGAGTATACTTCTATTTCCTGACTTACAAATGCGCTTGCGTTCTCGAGGCCTTGTACATTTTTTAGGTTTTGAAGTAACTTTTGGCAACTATTCTTCAGGTTGACAAGGTCGAAGCTTGTGTTATTCTCTGTAGGTGGTGGGTGCAAGGTAATGTAATGTATGTTTCGCATTCTTTGCAGGAGTATCGGGTGTACAGTAGTGGAGATGCTTACAACGAAGCCACCTTGGGCTGAATATGAACCAATGGCAGCCTTGTTTAAAATTGCCACGCAGCCAACTGATCCAGTCTTGCCCAAAGGCACTTCATTGGCAGCACAGCACTTCATAAGAACGTGTTTTAGGTATAGTAGTTCCATTTCCTTCTTTTTATGATGAAACCCGAAACTTTTGCGGGTTGCTTTTGAGACCCATTTTC
Organism: Carybdea cf. marsupialis auct. non (Linnaeus, 1758); assembly: GCA_010016065.2. NCBI lineage: Eukaryota > Metazoa > Cnidaria > Cubozoa > Carybdeida > Carybdeidae > Carybdea > Carybdea cf. marsupialis auct. non (Linnaeus, 1758). Next base: position 11,653 of record JAAAKL020011218.1, on the reverse strand, counting down.
TGTGTAAAACACGGTGAATACTATCAAGAAATTTATAACTTCATTGGAAGAGTAATTACAATTTAAGTGATTAACATATTTGATACAGCGTAATCATCTTAATTTATTTTTTTTACATTTATTTTTTTATTGATGATATGATGTTGTGAATTCATCATGAATTGTGGCCATTTTCAACTTACATTTGCATAATGTTTTTAATACATTTTTCCCCACATGTTGGCTTCGTGAATAAAACTCCAGTAAATTTCTGTCCATGAATTTTACTGAAGAACTTGTTGAGTGTTGCCATGTTTTTTTCAAGGACCGTGTTTAAACAATCCTCTGAAGTTAAGATCTGTAACTTAGCAGTTGTTCATTTCGTATGGAAAGGTATACCATCCAATGTTTTTAACTAAATCTGAGAGGGTGCTCAATTCATATTGAATTATCATTATAATGCTGAGGGCAGGTGTGATGTCACGATTTTGAAAATGTTTGAATTATGGAGAAAAGCGTCAATTTTCATGTTGCGTATTAGTAAGAACGTCAATGGCCCAAATTGAGTGTGTTGCCTTTTCCAGCACGGAGACATCAGCTTTCAATCCCTTTAACAAAACCCTATTATTTAATGCTGGATCCTAGCTCTTGGGTCCAAGGTATATAAACAAAGTTTTCATAAGAGATTGTTAAAATTCAAGCGTCTTTAATTTAACCGCTATATACACTACAGATCTGGTATTTTTTGAAAGGGCCTATTCTAGAGTTGCCTCTAGATATCTGGAGTCCAATCGTGCTATTTCCAAAACTTTTGATTTGTGACGTTATCACTTTCCCCAAGCATTGTATTCCTTTTTCTCTATTAGCAGTTGTCTTGTAATAAGTCACCAGAAATCAGCTTCAAGTACTATGCGATTCCGAGACTTTCTTTAATGTATCCATACAATACTTTCATGGCTTTATATTTCGCGTTGATTTTTAAATGTTTGGCGGGGATTTAATTTCCCGGATGCTCTACTTTCAGATTTTCTGCGGATTTCGCGGATGGTAACACCAGTTTCTTGGTGGATTTCGCGCATCAGACTCTTTTTACTTCTGGGACTTCTGTATTTTTAAACGCCAAGTTGGCATATTAGTCATTGAAAGCAATGAGGAAATAAACAGCGTTGCTCACCTGAAGAGGCAACGATATTGAAAGTAGTGAAAATTGAAGAAAAAAATTTCGGATCAGCCATTTTTTCCCCAAATGACTGCGCAGGAGATTTTTCGTGGGATAAAATTTCGCGAATTTGGCCAAAATCCGCTAAATCTGAGAATTTAAGTCCCCTCGAAATTAAATCCCAGTAAAGTAATCCCATTTACTATATGTTACGTTTAAAATAGTCCAAACAATAAGATACTTGGCCGTCTCATAGTATTCTGATAAGTTATGTACTTTTAAAGGTCTTATGCCTAGTTTTTCTCCTTCCTCTTTTCAGGAGAGAACCCAAAGAAAGACCCAATGCATTGGAACTGTTGGATCTTGGTTTCATTTGTGTACACGATTCTTAGCCTTCAAAAATGACACATCGCTAAATCTTCAATACTTTGTAAATAAATCATCATAATTTTCTTACATCAGCTCTTCATTCTTGATGCAGTGCATTAATGTAGACTTATGATAGAAGTGAAGATGACAATTTTAAAATAGCTGCGATTTGTTTTAGTTCAAATTTTGAATGGGTTATGGTATGCAGGTGATTTGTTACCCAATAAGTGATATCTGGTATATTAGGTTGGGTACGCCAAGTCATGAACGTAACCAACATGGCCCATGTGCTTATTTTGGATCTACGTCTTCAACATCCCCATCCACTGCCTCCATAGCATCCTGTACATTATTGTAGTGGAGATAACCGACACGTTGTTGTGTGACGGGCCTTCAAATGGTCAGCTGTTTAAGCAACAGCAGCATTTGAATGGATAACGCCCTTTAAACGTCTATGCTGTGTTTATTCCAGTCGTGGTATCGTTTATTAGTATTCTTAAAAGTGGAATGGAAGTTATTTCCTTCTTAGGTAACTGTCCAAATTACTTCAGACCCGCATCGGATATCACTTACTGTTGTAACATATAAGGGATGTCATTAGAATTTCATCTCAGCATTAAGATATTGTAAGTAATTATTCAAAATGGTAGGACCCATTTGTAGATGAAAATTGATCTCCTTGCCGGAGCAGCTTATTTAATTTGATGTTATTTTTATATTCTTTCCTTTTTTATTCTAGATTTGATAATTACTCTTGAGCCCAATTTCTCATAACTGTCGTCGTTTTACAGAACATGAGATCGGGCTGTAGGATGATATTTAGTTTAGATTCAGTGAGTTCTTTTTTCTATACTTTAGTTATGTTGCGCTTTAATTGCAATTTTAATCGAAATTAAGTGCACATAGAATAATGAAAATCGAAAAGGTATACTGTAGTACAGCCGAGATAGGCAAGAAACGAGGTCACTAGAGGGGCCCATGAAGAGTTAAAAGCTCCTGAATATTTATAGGATATGGTTTCGGATGACGATTGAGTCCAGCCTGTAGAGGGGCCGCATGGCCATTTCCATCCAAGGGCTCTTACTTGCTACGCACAGGTTTGAACTGCCGCAATATGCAAGTACAGGTTTGAACTGCCGCAATATGCAAGTACAGGTTTGAACTGCCGCAATATGCAAGCACAGGTTTGAACTGCCTCAATATGCAAGCACAGGTTTGAACTGCCGCAATATGCAAGTACAGCCTTGAACTGTCGCAATATGCAAGTACAGCCTTGAACAGTCGCAATATGCAAGTACAGCTTTGAACTGCCGCAATATGCAAGTACAGCTTCGAACTGCCGCAATATGCAAGTACAGCTTCGAACTGCCGCAATATGCAAGTACAGTAGTTCTACAAACCCAAGATATTTTGAGAGTATGTTGAAGCATAATGCATTAGCGGTAACCTACCTGAAATGTATTCGTCTATGCATGCGATGTTGCATTGTGTATCAGGTAGAGTAGCTTGCGCACGAAGGGGTATAGTAGTAAATGCGCCGACAATAGGCTCAGGTAGGGTCTGAAGATATGCTTGCAAGTCCGGTAAGGCATTTTTGTAGACTCAAGATATGGAATCAGCCTACAGTGGTAACGAGATTGGAGATACTATATTGCGTCATAGTTGCATACATTTCCTGTCATTTTTCGTGGACAGGAATTCAATTCTATTAAGTTACAGTTTAACTTTTGTTTACCCTTGTGTTTTTTTCATTGTTCACATTTTAGTGCACGTCATGATTACGCATCACGTTGTTATTTATGATGTAATGGTTAGTTTGCATTTTCTGTTACTCATTTATTGTAGCTGGACATTCCTGTAAATAGGTGGACAGAAATGTTGTAATTGAATTTGTATCATAGTGTCGTGTAGTTTAAGAAACCATTTCGGTTTAGGATGGTATCGAATTGCCGAAGTCAGATTGTAGTTAGTGCATCAACACAGTGGGAGGGGGAAGAGGGAGGGACTCGGAAAGGGCTAATCAGGCATGTGGAGACTCACACAAGGAGCTCTTAACTGTCCCGTTATCAGTCCAGTTCATTCTGTATATTTGGACAAATTATCCGACATTGAAACTAACATATCCACGTAATATTTTATTGCGTGTTGGATGTATTTTGACCTCATTTACTCTATGTCTTTCCGTATGAGGCTGGTGTAACGTGGTTGCTCTCTTACTGCTTGTGTAACCATTTTAAAGGTTCAGATACTCTGAATACTAAGGATTCTACCGGCGTCTCCAGTTTTGAGAGTATAACATCATTAGGAGGAACGTCATGCACTGTTTGATGCCATTTCCTTTACACTATCGGGTGTGGCGGCACCCAGCAATTTAGGATGCCCATGACAAACCGATGTGGTTGGTCCAGAGGCCGAATTGTAATATGTCAACTGTCTCTTGAAGCTTGTGTACTATACTCCCTTAATATCGTCGGATTTGTATCGCAACACATCGTGGCACGTTTGATGTAGCCAGGATGATAATACTCGACGCTTCATTCTCTCTCTTTTCAAACTCTTCTATCATTGACTTTATATTTTATTTGTTTACTTTCTTCCATATTTCCTACATCGATGCAATCAGATTCAGCACCATTCCACACCTGGTCTGCTCGTTGCATATGACCGTGTCTGGTCCCTTAGCACTAGTACTCAAAGAAACATATCAGCACCCTCTGTCAACTTACGATTTCCCTTTATATTCCAATTAGGAACAATCACACAAGGTTTTTTGCAATAGTGACTTGGTTCCTCAAACCAGGCTTGTGAATAGCTATAAAGAACGGGGTACTGCCCGGATTTTATGCTCAGATTTTTTCCTTCCCATTTCCTTCCAGTGTGCACATTGTCCCTGTAGGTTACAATTTACAAGATGAAGTGTGCGAGCATCTGCTTCAACTTTCCTAATCTCACAGACCGCGGCACCCCTTCTCTGAACTCGCTCTCATCTTACGAATGGTTTAAAGCCCAAGAGACCTTTCCAGCCTTGTCGATGTGCGACGAGAATGTCTGAATGTTCTAGGTCACAGGTTAACTGATTGACAGATTTTTTTTCTCATCGTTGTTTGTCGTTCCTCAGCTCAGAACCATCATTTTAGTGGTGAAACGGCACAGTGATACCCCAACGAACCTTATACTCCTCTACAATGGATGAAAGAGGAAGCTGAGTGTTGACCTTTTCTTCACTGCAGGATTGTTGTACAAAGCTGCTTTTAAACTCCCAGTCACTCTGTTTTGCAGACGATACATTCCCTTTCAATCCCAAGCTTCACCCCATATCTAAAGCAGCCACTTTATGGAGGGGTACAGACCACCAGTGATCTGCTTTGCCTTGTGCCGAAAGCTGCATAGTTGCATCAATAGGGGGAGGTAAGGCCGCAGCGAATTGTCACCACTGGCTTCTGTCTTAAGCTAGGTTCTGGCACCATGAATTCCCCCGCCTACGTAAGTCATATTTAATATGAATGATGTTGGAGGGCTCATTCAGTTGATTTTATCTGACTTCGGTGATATCGATAATGTGTAGTGCTCAGTCATGCAATTATACAGTCGTTCATATGTTGGATTTCAAACATGTACACCCCACATTTTGCACGATGTGTTATTTCTATCGCCAATGCCGTTGGTGATGCTATGAACTCAATTGGGTTATGGAGAATACGTTGACTACGGAATCATGCTTTACTAACATTGGATCAAAATACTTCAATCATTTTAACGCATGCTTTTACATATATTATCAATACAAGTAAAGTAGTAGTCAGTTTTACAGGTCGTATTCCAGAATAGTTTGGCCTTAATAAAGTTAGAATGCCCGCTTTCCATCATCAGGATTTAGGTTTTACATTAAGGAATACCTTGTGTGCAATTTTCAACATGCAGGGAATACGTCTTGAATACGTCAAGAATCTGTAGTTATCATCATCATAAATAGACCCTATTCCTACCAGTGATATTATTTGAGGCGAGTATACTAGATTGTCTCGACAAGCATATACAATGAAAAACGATTAATGTAGCAGGAATTGTTTTAGGTCCCTCTAAAAGTTTGGGGCTAATCCAATATGTGTGCCAATTCATTCCACGATTTGTGACCAACTGCAAGTAATTTTGTTTTGTAGCCATAACATTAGCCTAGAGCCCAGTCCATATTGATATGCACTAGTCATGAAAAGGTTTTAATGCACGATGAGATTGAGTTGTAAATGACTGTCTATGCTGTAATTCTTAGCTCTAACGTGTATTTTTATTTTTGTAGAAAGATCGTTACTAGAAGTACTGAAAAGGTTTTTATTAAACTGGAACTTAGAAAAAGTCGTTTTGTTGTTGTTACAATCTTCTAGCTCCCTGGATCGTTAGCCTGTGATTAACGATCCGTTGTTTAAAATTTGCCACACAGTCAAAATTCGTGTAGATGAGGTCGTTTTACATGCAAATGAACATCTGGAACTTGTTTAAATTGTTTCCCATGAAGGACAAGGGGAATGAATATCATTTAATTTCTTTTGAGTATGACACGCACCTTAGATTCAGATGTGCCATACAATGTCGGACCAAGGAAGGGGAGTACTCAGTGACGTCATTTGCTTGTCTACTAAGATACAAAGTATTTCTATATTTCTATACTTTTCTGCACTAATTCTTCGAGTTCGGTTTTTCATTGATATGCGGAAATGAGGGAAACGCTGCCACAACTGTGATTTCCTGTCTTTCCACATTATGGCCTCGTGCAACGGAAAGCATGAAGCGAGATGTTGTGCAAGTTTGTCAACACAGCGTTGAGAGTGTTGGGCCCAGCGAGCACTTCTACGCATTTGATTTCCGAAACGGGAGGATAGGTAGATTATATTATGCGAGTTGATATGTGCTATGAGTTGCAAAAGTATAGAAGGCTGGAATTTTGTGAGTGTTTGGGGGAGGGATTGAATCGACTTATGTAGTTGACGTATAATTAGGGGCAGGGAACTTCGTGCTAGTTTAGGCTAGAACGTAAGACACTATCTCAAGCCTATTCAGTGAAGATAAAACCCTGTTTTACTGAAATATCGAAGCTGGGAGCAGCGTCAGAAAACTGATAACAATTTTCTTGGATCCGTTTGCGAACAAAGGAGATACAATAGAAGCAAGTGAAATTTTTGTGCTTTCCTTCGCATGAGCTACAAAGCAAAAGGATACAATGGATGAGGTTTCTGGTGGACTACTACAAGAAGCTAGACGGAACTCTAGTCAAACACACCCCACGTAACTATACCATGTGTACTTACCTCATATGCTAGCTAAAATTTGTTAAAGAGGTCTTAAATACTGTCTATACTTGTGGAAATGATTTAACAGTATTGGCTTTTCCGAATGGAATGCGCACAGCTTTGCAAATGACAAAAACTCCCACGCCTTATGAATTTCCGAAGATAATCAAGTTTTTATGGAAGTGAATGTACGACTCGATTGAATTCTCACGGAAAGATTAAGAGTCACGTACATAGGTTGCGTAGGAGTGTCATGCCAAAGCCTTGGTTCAGAGTGACACGGACATGGAAGTATTGCATCCAATAACAGACACTGTTTTGTCAATAACTTGTGTTCATCAAGACTGATTTATACGCTACAATTTGTCGGCCGATCCGCTGTTGGTATGATGTAAGTTCTATCGTTCAAGCGCCTGATTTTACGGTCGTTGATCTCAGCCAGAGTCGATCCGATTTTAGGACATCTTGCATTGTAACAAATTGACTCCCCATTTTTCATGTTGTTGCAATACCCTCAAAGTTTAAGCATGAGCACCTGTAAGTATCTATACCAAAGCATGGAATAGTAGAAGCTTTACTGCTTATACGTGAATGCTGCAAATATCCGTGATTGTACAAAAAAGGAGTCAAGGATTATCATAAGAAAGAGAACGGAGAAACGAAGAACGTGAACGGAGAAAGAGGATATAGTCCATTAATGAGGCTTTTTGTTACTAGGAGCAATCGGTGCCTCTCTAATTATCAGGAGGTATGATGAGAGATTGCCAAAAATAACACTTTTATTATATTTAACAGTGACTTTCTCAATTAACTACTTTCTACCTTAAACATTGCTTGAGCAACTTGTTGGGATATGGTGTAGCCATTTTAAAGGATAATTTCGCAATTGTAGCACACAACTGACATTTTATATGACAAAAAAGGCAGCTGTGTTATGAGTATGACATTTCTTCTTCACATGCGAAACTCTAATATATTCCGGCCGAATGAAGGCCAAAGGTCAATGTTTATTCCGACTGAATGAAGGCCAAAGATTGATGTTTATTCCGTCTGAACGAAGGCAAAAGGTCAATGTTTATTCCGACTGAATGAAGGACAATCGTCAGCGTTTATTCCAACGGAATGAAGACCAAAGGTCAATGTTTACTCCCACTGAATGAAAACCAAAGGTCAACGTTTACTCCGACTGAATGAAGGCCAAGGGTGAACGTTTATTCCGACTGAATGATGGCCAAAGGTCAATGTCTATTCCGACTGAATGAAGGCCAAAGGTCGATGTTTATTCCGTCTGAACGAAGGCAAAAGGTCAATGTTTATTCGAATCAAGACCAAAGGTCAACGTTTACTCCGACTGAATGAAGGCCAAGGGTGAGCGTTTATTCCGACTGAATGAAGGCCAAAAGGTCAATGTTTATTCCGACTGAATGATGGCCAAAGGGCGATGTTTATTCCGTCCGAATGAAGGCCAAAGGTCAACGTTTATTCCATCTGAATAAAGGCCAAAGGTCAATGTTTATTACGACTGAATGAAGGTCAGAGATCAACGTTTACTCCGACTGAATGAAGGCCAAGGGTGAACGTTTTTTCCGACTGAATGAAGGCCAAAAGGTCAATGTTTATTCCGACTGAATGATGGCCAAAGGTCGATGTTTATTCCGTCCGAATGATGGCCAAAGGTCGATGTTTATTCCGTCTGAACGAAGCCCAAAGGTCAATGTATCATTCATTTTACAAGAAAAGGTCTCTACTTCAGCTTTCAGAAGAAACTGATTGTAGATAAGATGAAATCTAAGGCATATTATTTGCGTTGCAAGATCGTTGAATAAGTCGTGGAACCTAACAATTACACATACGTCTAATTTTGGGTTAATCAAGTGGCTAAAATGTTTTGCTGTTAAAGAAGGCCTCTTCGATAGTGTAAAACCGAAATTTAAAGTAATTTGATAAAAAGAAACATTATGTTAGCAAACGTAAGACACAAAAGTAACCAGAATTCTAATATTTGACCATTTTTTAGAATTTTAGGACTTTTTTTTAGATTATCTTCGTATCATGAAGTAAGAAACCCGTATTTTGCAGTGGGATTAACAACAGAGTTCCGTCTACCTAATATGGATCACTTCTTAAATTCGATCTTGGGCTCCTTTAAACTTCATGAAAATCCATCCATAACTTTATCCTGATCATAAATCAAACAGACTCACCAGACAGACAGGCAAACAAACAAGCAGAAGCATTGACGCAAGTTCCTCCATTTCTTTGACAGACCTTGTAACCCAAATCTGCAGAAAAGCGACAAAACTGCAAGAAATAACAAATAAATTTTAGTACTAAAAAGCTTTTTATCGTCTGACACTCCTCAGAGAACAAAAGGGTCTGCTTTTCACCTATCCGTTCTCAAACCCGTCCACATCAAAGCAAGAAAACCTTTGCTTTGCAGACAAAAAGAATTTGTCTTTTCATTGGGCCTCTTCGATTAAACTTTCAGTTCAATGATTGGTTAAGACAACACCAATGTAGCAAACTTCTGATTGGCTACTTTAAAAACACAGTTGGGTACAAGTTTCATTGATCTCTTCTCAATTCCAATTCTGAAGATTTTTGTACTTCGAAGAAAACGCTTTTGCTATTTCGTGCAATTTGATTTTTTTGTACCACCAACAATCTTTTTGAATATTTTTCATTTTAGATCTCCTCATGTAAGTCAAGTGGCTTATGAATTTAAAAATTTTCGAATTGAAACGTTGAAGAAGTAACTTTTTAAACAGCTGCGCAGTGACCCGAAAGAAGCTCTCTAAAAAGGCGTACTGACGTGAGGTGTGTCTGTTACTCTGGATTCTCACCCTCCAAGATCGGATGAACAGGTGTTTCTTTTCTTCTGACGTAAGTGCGAATGCTTGGTTTTAGTGAAAAGCGAAACTGAAATTTCTGTATTTCATTTATGTTGCAAATAAATTACATAGATATCGATCTATCGGATACGTTCATCAAAGGTTTACAAACTACAGTGCTTTGTTTTTACGCTCTTCTGGTGATTAATGCTTTGGGTCTATTAATGCATTCCGAAAATCTTATGAATTTCTCTTTGTATGTACTGCGTTTCTGCTTAAAGTTTCTTGCGTTTTGCTGTTTTACCATTACTTGGCGATGATGTGAGATACATCGAAAGCTCAGAAGAAAATTATGTGTACGCGTCAAATTTAGATATATTCTTTGCCACTAATGTCTTCCTACGCTCTCTTTGCTGGGTTTTCATATTCACCATTAGACGAGGAAAGATGAAGCTGTAATCGAGTGTTCGTGGCATGCTGTTGATATCAAGTAGAAGTTGATGGGTTCCAGGGTGAATCCTAAAGGAAAATCAGAGGACAGCAAACAACGTTTCTACCCTACTCTCTGACGTGCTCTAACGAGAAGTGACGAAGATGTCTAGTTCTGCCAGAAGAGTTCTGTGCATTAATTTCAACTGATTTGCAACATGAGACTATCATTGTCTCTGGAGACAAAAGAGGGGTCCTGTGCATTGATTCAGTTCACTATGAACCCTTTTCTCTTGCAAGATGTTTATTGTAAAGTTGCGTAAATGACCAATTTTCTTTTGAGGTAATCTAATAAATGTAAGACACTTTGTGCTTGAACAGTATTTCTGGTAAAGTTGAATGAAAGACCAATTATTATAATGCACTACAATCAGCAATTTGAGTTTTTCATGGTCCCAGGGGACACAAGAGAAGTGCTATTTGTTGATTGCAGCTCATTCTAGGCACTTTTATTTCCAAGGTATTTAAGGGAACTAGTATTAAAACCACTTTTTCCCCGCTGCTTTTTCCTGACTACAAACTTACAACCATGGTGCTCCCCAGAGGCACCATTGAAATATAGTGTGTTAATTTCAATTGGTTCTAAGCATTTCTATTTTTATAGGTGTTTTTTGTATTGTACAGTAGTATGAATCACTTCACATCACTTTCATGTGACCTAATCAGCAACTCGAGATTCTCATGATCTGTAGGGACACAAGGGCTGTGCTGTGGGGCAATTTCGGCCATTTACAACAATTTTCATAAGCAAGGTATTGTCGGTCAAGTTGTATGAAATACCCCTTTCCTCTTGTGTGCCCTAAACAGAGACCGTCATAATCTCTATGGACTCCAGAGGGGTGCTGTGTGAGAATTGTAGACGATAACATTAGCTTACATCAGCTCTTCATTCTTGATGCAGTACACTAATTTAGACTTCTGACGCAAATGGGCACGGCGATTTTAAAATATTTGCGAATTCATTTAGTTCAGATTATAAATGAGTCGTGGTATGCAAGTGATTTGCTATCCTGTAAGTGACATCTGATGCCTCGGAATTGTTATGCTGAGGCATTAACGTTACCAACATGATCGATGCTATGAATACTACCACTACTTCCTCCATAGCGTTCTGCACACTGCCATCATCATCTACATCGTTAGCAGATGCAACAACTGCATCGCTGACAATCATCACAGCATTAATTCCTTTAAACTTCCCTACGGCATCTATTCGAGTAGTGGTATCTAACATCGTCAGGAACAGTTCGGCTGCGGCTGCGCAGGAACACTAGACCAGCTGCAAATACGCTACCTTCCCCAAAGTATTTGAACACCTACGTGAAATGAATATGGCGGATGTCACTTGCTGCAAATCTACTTTAGAATTGATTGCGCCATAAATTCTCAATAGGATGATAGATTCTATCAAAAAATGTACCAATTGAAAGGTCACTCTTTCAAGTTCGGCGAAGTTATGCAAAATAGTTTCATTCAGCTTTTCCACCTTGTTTTCATTTCCATTCATAACTTTACAACACTTTTTGGAAATGCCATAGCAT
>JAAAKL020011217.1:0-13812 GCA_010016065.2 Carybdea cf. marsupialis auct. non (Linnaeus, 1758) | reverse complement strand
GTTAGAGTTGCCTTTAGATTAGTGTTTTTTTACGAATAGATTTCAGCCCCCTCAAACCTCAAGGTCACCAGCCGCCACTGGTCAATGGACAATTGCATTGTCTTTTAACAAGGTATAAGTTCAGTGTTGGTACATGCACTCCAGAAAACGGAGTACGGTGAGTGTAGCCCAGGAGAGTTCCTTATAAATAGAAATTAGAATTCATAAACTGATACACAATGCACATGTGTCTCATTACAAGAGTACCCTCGCACTTTTCCACTGATGGATTCTTCACCATCTGTAACTTTGGCTTATTAAACATGCAGGAATTCCTAAAGAGCCTTCTTCCTTCAAATGTTTTTGACAAGAACAAATAATGAAGGAGGGGTTTAAATTGTTGAGATTCAAATTAAGAAACACTCGTTCTTATATGCTTTACAATTTAGACCAAAAGCCATGTGCACAAATTAATGGGGAAGCTAACAACATACATTTGGGCATCAATTCAACACTTAGGAACGACTAGAAATGGCCTCCAACTTGTTTAAGAGTACCACGTAATTTGAATACATAGATTGGTTCTGGAATACTAAGAAAAAGCCTGTTTGCTGTTTAATGTCTAACTTAGGATTTGTTAATCAGGTGTCTAAGGATGATGCAACGCAGATCTATCTTCGACCGTGTCATGTTCATGTCGTCAATAACATTTCACTGTTGTATGACTGCTATCATCAGGATTTTCACTTCAATTATCACGCCTCCACAATGAAAGGGCAAACCCCACAATTTTTGCGCCCCTTACAGCCCGCGCAACCCCTTCCTATCGTTCTAACACATTTGACTTTTGCTCTAACCAATTTGTCTCTTATGGTTTTAGCATTTTTAAAGGCTAACAAAGGTTTCGTATACAATACTTTCCTGTGTTCCTCATCATTTCCTAGTATATAAAGGTTACTACTAATAATTTCAAACACTTTCCTATTTAGCGCGGGGTGGTAACTTAAGACCAAAACATCCCTAGAAGGTTTATCGGACCTAGGGCGAGAGAGAAAACAGTCCTCCCTATCCCTATTCTCGCACGTTCAATCTTCTCCCTAACCAGTGTCTTGGGGTACCCACGGTTGCAAAGCCACTTTTCCAGCACTATGCATCTTTCTTCGAATGCTACACTGTTCGAGCAAATCCGTTTAAGACGGAGTGCTTGCCCATATGGGATACCTTTTTTGGTGTGGAAAGGGTGTCAAGAACGGTAGTCGAGATACTGGTGTGCATCTGTCGCCTTAACATAAAGGTCTGTTGACAGAGATAGTGCAAATAGTGCAATAGTAAAGTCGACAATCTGGGTAGTCGATCCCGAATTCTCACCACCACTGGCAACCTTATTTTTTGTTTCGCTGTTAGCTTCATCAGTGTCACTTCAATTACATAAGCAGTCATGAACTACATAGTATAGAACTCGTTAAACATGAAGTGCTTACGGCACAGGCCCGGATCGAACCCACTCTCGGTGTGGGAGATCCTGGGTTCAACAACTACTCACCTGAAGATTGCAACAAGCATGAATCTTTGAGTAACGAATTTCTTCTATGTTACTCTACATCCATGTATCGAGCACTCTTGACAGTAGAAGTGTTAATCTTTACTTGTGTATATACAAATTTACATATTTATTTACCTATTATTTATTTATTCATACATTAATATTTTGAAAAAGTTAAATCGAAATGTCAAAGATATTGTGAGAATGCTGGCTTTTTGAGTATTTATATATTTATATTCGTTTGGTGATCGTGAATACGTGAAACTCGGAGTAGCAAGTTTTCATATGTCATCTCTTAGTGTCTCTTTATATATATTTATTATTTATATATACATATATCGAATCAGTTGCAAGGAAGATGAAACAGAGCAGGACTTAGTGGAGATTAAATAAAGAGTAAAGTTTTGAGGTCTGTGTTTGTTTGCTTGTTTAAAACTCAATTCAGGGACATGTAGTTTATGTAGAAAAACAGCACCATTTTGACAAGGTCATTGACATTTCTAAGAATTACGTAAAGAAATGGTTTAATGCATAAAACAGTTAAACAACAGTAACCAGTTTACATTCGCTACTGTTTTGTCCTACGATAAACCTAACAAATCCTCTGCACTATAAAGTAGGATGAATTCACAGGGTAAGCTTATAGGGTAGGGGAGAATTAGAGCAAGATTACTTATTCAAATTACCAGTTTTGTGTTCTTCGGGTTCAGGAAACTCTACTCACAAAATAAGGTACTTTAATCCACTGCTCTAAAACATGCTTATTTTAGCTATAAGCAAGTGGGATACCTTTTCCAAGATGTCCATCAACCTTTATGTCTTTTGTTTCGAATGTTTTGTCAAGGGTTTCTTCGATATCCCTTTGCATGTACTGAATAGTGGTAAAAGACAAAATCACAACTGTGTTTTTTTCTAGAGGAGTGTTACGTACCATATGTTCAACACCATTATTCTATCGTTCGAAGTTGATCGCAAAAGTTTGAATCACTTTTTATTGTTTGATACACGACAACTGGGAAATTTTTCTAATGATCGTAACTGCTGATGTGCCGGCGCATTTTCCTTGCATTTGCTACGAAACCACTTTAACAATTGGTACTTAAAATGTAAATCGGAACTCCACGAAGTGAAATATCAATGAAGACGAGACAGTAATTCGTGTTCTAATGCTGATTAATTAAGCAGAATAAACAGTTTCGAGTAATAAGTAGACATAATAATGGTTCGTAGATAATAGATTGAAACTGACAAGTGATGGTTCACTGATAACTAGCTTAAAGTGTTATGTTTGAAATAAGACAAATTAAGCATGGTATCTAATGAAATGCTAAATTTAGGTTTCAAGCCTCTATAAAATAAATTTATTACAATGTTAGTTGCACCTTACTGGATAGCTTCTCTATAAGAGGCAAGGATAGGATACTTTCAGCAACATGTTTGGTGCACAATTCGTATTAGTGTGGCCCTGCTACTAAAAGTGATATCAAAACGTAGCCAATACACACTGGTGCTCATGTAATGGCTTTCACAAAAATGATGCAGTACACTTTCTGCTCCTATTCGTCTCTTTCATCTCTTTCATACCGACATGTTGTAAAGTGTTGATCACGTGATCAGTTTTTCTTCTTAAACTCTCATATTATACAATTGCAATATGTAGACTGTCAATCTGTAGGGAATACGACGGAAGCTCGAGTGGTGTTAGGTGCTGATCAGTTTTCACGTTACTGATAGAGTAAAGAGTTGTATACTCATCTTCCCTACTAGCTGCTTTTGAAAAAGCTGTGAGTGATTCTAAGCGAGACGTAAAACACTAAAATATAATCACGTACGCACCTGACGAAAATAAAAAAAAAATCAAAGAAAAAATTGAAGAAAAAAAGATCAAATAAAAAAAATTAACTGAAAAACCAAAAAATCCAAAAAGAGATTACGTATGCCTTTCTCAAGAGTGATTTACTCCTCCATTCTAAGGCATTAAGGTGGCTCTTTCTCTTAGCATGGGCTCAGATCGCTGAAAACAGGTGGAGAGGGACAAAAGGATTTAACATGGACAATTTGACATTTCTAGTCCAAAAAATGGGGAGATAATGCAGCTGTTGTTCCCCCGTCCTTAAATTTTCGGGGACGAATTCCCCCCTTTTCCCCCAGAATCTACGCCCATGTCTCTTAGCCTCAGTCAAATCATCTCCAGCAACTATATTATGAACGTAAAACTTGTCTGGTCTCTAGAGCATCTGAAAATGGCTTCATTCAATTGTGATCATAACAATAGTAGACAAGGTATCCAATGGCAAAGTTAACTTTGAATTACGTGGATCTGACAAATAAATTATGGGCCTTCACACTTTGATAAAGTCAAGTTTAAGGCCCTTACATACTTCAAATGCCTAATAGTTACATTTAAAACATGTAAGGGCCATAAAATTTAGCAAGGTTCTTAAATATAAAGGCCCATGGCACACGACAGAGAAGATTGGAATTACGTGGTCTGTAACTTTGGCGACACTTCTGATATAGATTCTGTTTGGAGCGATCGTTTCCATTTAAATATGAGTTTTTACTTGAGTTAATTTAGGAAAACAAGATCGTAACAATTTGTGTTAGTGCAAACACAATCTGTTCAGAGTTAACAAGAAATCCATGTCATTCTGCTGTATATAGGTAGCAACACTATTAGCACAGTCTTTAATTAAATCGAATGTAGAAAGCATTAGTGTACTTACCAATAGCATGAATCTTTGACCTCAAGTATGGAGAAGAGCTTTTCAGGAGGTAAGTAAATGCTCTAGTTTAGAGGCTATGCTGCTAGGCAGTGAACGTGTATAACTTTGGAAACTTTTAGATTGATGGCCATCATGAATTCTGATACTATTATGTGCGTCTAATAATTTCATCTAACAATCGTGTTTCTCCAATCTTAAGATTGTATGCTTGTTATATATTTTGAGGTGAATGTAGGGAATACGTTTCCTGAGTTTTTCTGTCGTATTGTATTTCAACCATGCAATCTTTTAGAATGTTTGTTTAATCATTTTAAGTTTAATTGCACGAATCGATGCTGAAACTAACTACTGAATAACAAAATAAAATGAAACATCATTATCAAAAAATGTTCACTTGTGTATCGACGTCTACTCTATTGAAAAATGTCTCTTGTGTTGGTATGGCTCATATACGCCTTTTAGAAGAAAGTTTTCCTCCTACGACAGCACGATGTGGTACAGGCTTCGCTTTTCAGTTTAAAAGGAGTGAATTTGCCGTACCAATACAGAATAAAGTTGCTGTTACCTGCGCATTTTATAACCCAGCAAGTCCCAAATCTCAAAATCGACCAAGCCTCGCAATTAACGTTCAGAGTAACTATGGTCTCGAATGGTCTCACTTTTATCAAATTGAAATGATGTGAAATTTTCATTTCTAATGTTTGAATGGCAGTTTAATATAGGAGACGAAAGTTATCATACTTTTTAGTTGACGGCATGTCTTTTTAAAATGGATGGCCTACGCCATTAGGACATGTGTGGTCCAAGCCACTAAAAAGCTGGCCAACCTAAGGGGCCAAAAATGACCTCTAAGGGGCTGGAATTGCCTAGTTTCGAATTACAGGTACGATTTCAGTATTATCACCCGCCTAAAGCATTTTGCGGTGTGGTAATGATAACTGCCATCCACCAGCTTCCCCAGTTGCGGATAGGGGAACGGTCTCCAGATATAGAGGTTAGCTGCGAATATCAAATAAGCAGTGCCGGACAATATCTAGGCTTGCCCCTTGGCAAGGCATTGTACCTGATAGCCAGGGATACGGTGAAGCTGTGGGCAGGAGACCAGTGGAAATAGCCAGGGATACGGTGATGCAGTCAACGCCAAATCACGAGTTATGAAGTAAAGGAACGATTTATCGTCAATGGTTGAGGACAATCAGCTTCATTAGTATGCTACTTCGATGTATGTAGAATTGACGAGTCGCGTACATTGTCAGTCGCCTTTAAAAAGGTGAACAGCACAATAAACAGCACCAAGCCCCTGCCATCATTGATACAAGGATACAAGACCACAAAAACTATCATCCTAATGATAATATTACGTACCACAACAAACATCTGGATTACCAGCTCATTACCAGCTTTTTAGTACCTAGAAAAGCTCGAGACTCACTCAACAAAATTGAGAAGATCAGCAATCGTTTGATGCTTGAAGAGTTTAACTCCAACCTAGTAACTTTCATCATTAACTGTTACAGTCCGCACAACATCAGCCCTGAAGATAAAGTTGACAATTTCTATGCCGAACTGAAATGAGTTTGCAGTAACATACCTACTAATAACCTCCTTCTGTTATGTGACGATTTCAATGCTGAATTGGGAGAAGCAGATGCGCTTTTTACTTTTCATACTTTGTCAAACCGTAATGGAGAAAAGCTCAATGATTTTATGACGGAATTCAACTTATGCGCTTTGAACACACGATTAATAAACAAACCAGAAAGAATACCCAACTGGGGCTGAAGCACAATTAGACTCCATCATAGTCGGGGGAAAAAAAGATGGAAAAACAGTGTAAAAAACAGCCAAGCATACTGTATTCAACAGTGTACTATCTGATCATATTGTTATGTCTGCCAAAAATCAAACTTAGTCTATGTTTACAAAAAAACTTGTAACAAATGATTCAAATCTGTCAAATACTTATTCAATCTCGATGTTCAACAGGTTTTCTGAGTTAAGTAGAGATATACCTGATCCACATACCAAGTACCAGCTAATAGCACCCAGAGAAAGAAGAATAAAAAGTGGCAAGTGCGCCCTTGTACTGAAGACTCCATCATCAGAGCAAGGGATGAATTTCACTAGGAAAACAACTTTTACTTTCACTCGCCAATTAAAACAGCCAAATCTAGAGTTGACAAAGCAAAGAAGGACCTGCCTGCGAGCCTGCGGCTGCTAAGATCTTGGAAAGCAGAGCAGCTGAACATTCCCACCACTTCATTCTCTAAAACCAAATTGATGGTAGAATTCCCCACAATAGGTCCCGTGGTCCTAACGACATTCCAACAATTGTTTGGAAAGATGCCCATTTCCATGCAGTCCTGTTAAAAATTAGAAATCATGTTTTGAATACCTTCGACATACCTCCATTTTGGCTCTCATCAGATCCTATCCCGCTACCGACGAAAAAAAATCTTACTCAATTCCAGAATTACAGAGGAATATCACTTACAGCTATAGCGGCCAAAATCTACAAGAATCTAATTTTTAACAGACTATTTCCAACTCTGAATCTGAAAAACTAAAATGGGTTCCGGAAAGTCAACAACATCACAGATTCTATAGCTCTACGGCTAATTATTGAAAAAATGCGAAACGTAAAGAAAGATTATACCATCATATTCGTAGATTTCATGAAAACATTTGACTCCATCAACAGGGACGTAATGTTTGAAATTCTTGCACTGTATGGTATCCCAGAAAAGATGCTAAAGGCCATAAAAGCGCTCTGTACAAGCACTAAGTCCAAGGTCATCATCCCAGATGGGGAAACAGTTTATTTTGATATTGTGGCTGGAGTACTTCAAGGCGATGCTCTAGCTTCATTCCTGCTCATTATCGTTCTTGATTACGTATTTCATATATCCATGAATGAAAATAACACCAAGGGTCTATTGCTGAAGCCAAGAAGCTCAAGGTGTCCAGCTGCATATATTACAGATCTTGATTTCGCAGATGAAATTGCAATAACTTCCAGCATCACATCTGATGCACAGTCACTACTGCAAGCTCTGGAAGAAGACGCTGCCCGTGTAGGTCTCTACCGTAACGTCCTCAAACAGAATTCGTCTCATCCAAACCAGACCCCACCGTAATTTCCTTGGCTGCTTAGAACATCGTGCAAGTGCCAGACTTTAAGTATTTGGGGTCCCTCGTCATCAATTTGGGGAAAGATAAAAAAAGCGAAAGGCCATTGCCTGGAGTGCCTGCAACAAACTGGACAAATATGGAGATCTAAACTTCACGATCAACTGAAAACCAGCCTGTTCAGAGTAATAGTAGAGCCTATACTGCTATGTGGCTCTAAGACTTAGACACTGTGCAAGACTGGACGGTTGTTACACTAACCTACTCCGCAGATTACAACACCTGTCGTGGAAACACCATCCTTCTCTTGAGAGAATCTAAGGCAACGTCGTACTTGCCTTGCGGGTCATTGCTATCGTGCAAACGATGAGCTTGTTTCTGGTCTTTTCCTATGGAAAGCCTAGAACAGCAAGAAATTGAGATACCCAGACATGTTGGCCCGAGAAATAGGAGCACAAGTTAGTGACTTACAAACAATAATGGCGGACAGAAATTCCTTGAGAGAAGTTGTGCTAGGAGTTTCGTCCTCGGGCGAGAGATGATGATGATGATGATGATGATGAAGAAGCACTTCATGTTTATCTATTTATGCACCCAACAGTTTATAATTCCCTTCAATCTTTCAATTTATAGACAGGAGCAAGGGTACTAATTCTTAACCATTAAGGAACTAACGAACATGAAGGGAAAAATTCCATGATATGCATGTGATGCCATCACGTCAGCGTCTCGTTAGATATAACAAACCATGTAAGAAGTAGACTATTCCCCTAGTAAATTTAAACCAAGGAAACCCTAGAAAGAAAGTAAATAGGAACATTAAAAGAAACAGAACGTATCTGAGTACAAAAGACATTAAGATTGCAAGACGTAATTCTTCTTTACTTTGGAGACAATTTTGGACAACTGAACATAACATCAAACCCAGGAAATTGACTGACGTGTAGATTACCTCTATCTTCTGTGGGTACGAAACAACAGTAGGGTGCTTATGTGGCAGAATTCTTCATTAAGCAAAAGCTTCTGGAATTTAGAACAAAATAATTATTTAATCTCTTTGTTTATGCTGTACTTTCTAGAAATAAATGAATTCAGCAGTCTACTGTAAGGAAATAGTGGAATCAAGATAGAAAATTGAACTAAAATGTCATTCTGACTAAGGTTGATTGATGACTTTAATAGACGAGAAGGCCCATATCCAATGAGCTACAGAAATAAAATCCACCCCTTTTTTAGTTCTAGTAGTAAAAGAATATAGGCTGAAATGCGGTACCGTGGGAAGTATGTCTGCAAAGTTGCGTAAAGTGAACCAGTTACAAAAATATTCAGAGCAGAGTAGAGACGAACAATTGCTGACAGCGACTACTGCTACTTGCTACACTGTTTCCAACCATATCATCACTGCATCAAACATAGCCATTTTTTCATCATTCTATTTTGTTGCCAGGGATCCCATGAATGGCCCAATTGCTGGTATTCTTTTAGGTAACGACAAGAATAAATATTGAATTTGTATCTAAGAGAAAAAGACATGACAAGAACCTGCATAATTGGGTTCTTGCATCAAGGATGTTCATTGAAATAACCTGGAAATTGGAATAACCGGAGTTCATTATTTCAAAAGGTCAAGTCATAGCAATGTCTCGAGGTATTTTCAAGGGACTAGCAAAGATATTCTGCGCTGCTGGTCTTGTGTACAACGGGATGCATGGATAAACGGAATTCATTTGTGTTGCAGAAATATTTCCAAGGGGAACAACATGAATTCTTCCAAAGGAGGTTGTAAGATATTACCCTTATTTTGAAATGAGTTAGCAACTGCGGCGATCTTGAAAAGCTATCTGATTCGATGTTTCTATAGCTGCTAACAACCTTTCAAAGTGTTAACAAGTTAAATGATTTGTGTGTTTGAATGATACGGTAAAGTGATACCCGATGCGATAGTAACCATTCATCCTCTATGATTCCCTCTGGTTGACTTGACTATGACACGGTAACTCATGCAATCCCATTGGGCGCAGCCTACTTCTGGGGAGTCTGTCATGGTTTCGCAAACAGTCACAAAACAAAGACTACAATATCATGAACACAAAAAGTAAACGTATTGTCAGATGAGGACATAACATTTACAGATGTTCTCCCAAAATGTGCAGATAGGCTTATTTCACTAAGGAACGTAACCATAAACGCTAAAAAATCACAGGAAACAGCTCTAGAATCACTTATGGTACGGAAATTCCATTTTTTAAATGAAATAATTTGCACTTCTGATCCGTTTACCTCTTACAAGAAGTTTTATTAGTCAACATCATCACCCTCTAATCTAAACGTTCCATGATATTTAACTGATATTTTGTTTCTACATAATTTGAAAGTAACTGTGTTAATTTGCTTCCTTTTTCACGACTATGATTAGATGTAGGATCAGTAAAGCAAAAACCAAATCGTGATGCATCCATTTCACAAAAAAGAGAGTACTTTAGGAATCGATTATAAAATTTAATTTACATTTTTCACTATAAAAACAGTTTCATTCTGCAATGCAGGATATAAATGCACACAGAAGAGAAACTGAAAGACTAAAGGAGTTTGTAATTATGACTTTGTTTCGGAAATGTAGCGTCAGACGTAAGCAAAAAGTTACAAAGAAGTATAGGAGTAGAAATACTTTGAGATCTCGATCAGAACATCAGGTATACATATCAAACCTTGTCTTCCAACGAGTGCTGATCCACAGGGGACCGGGGCCCCGTTGCCCTCCAAATCGGAATATGTCCAATTGCAAAGGTTTGATTAAAAGACATGTAATATGAAAAGATAGGTGAACGAATGAGATGAAAATATAAACTTATCAGCATTGCAAGAAACAGATGTATACGTACAAACCAAACAATGTTTTATGCAGTGGCGTAGGATATCACTTTGGACCAGGCGTGATACAAAAATTGTTTTGCCACAGTTCCCTTATCATACCAGGTACATTTACAGAAGCACTTTATCTTTGAAAGGCTTTACTGCAAATCTATCCTTTTATCTTTCTCAATAAACGTAGAAATAACATCATCATAAAAGGATACCCTACCCTTAAGCAGTGGAAAATCCCTCCCCTCCCCCAAGGGTCGAGTCATTCGATTTATGTTTTCAGCCAATGCGTGCTCTTTCTCGATAGCATGCATTGAGACCTTTTTTGACTACAGAAATTTGTACCGAAGTCGTACTGCCTCCCTATGAGTCTATTATTTTCACAGACGTTGAGTGTCGTAGCACGCCTTGCCTCAACAGAAGCTGTACAGAGACTTCATTCAGCACAGAAGAGCAACTTGGCGTGTTATTTCTATACAGACTTGTAACAGAACAGTAAGATGAAGATATTGAGTGGCCTTCGGGCTTGAAAAGAATTTACCAAATTTACAAAATGAGGAGAAAACCAACTTGATTAACATATTACTACTCTTAGATTTGATGTAGTGAAGAGAGAAGCAGAAAAATTAAGGAACGTAAAATATTTTTGGCTTTATATTTTTATGAGCTTGCGGCGCACGCCTAGCACAGCTGGAGAATACGCCTCAGAACCTACCCCTAGGGAAGTTTCTAATGTCAAATCTTAACGTCCTTCTTTGTGACAGTTGCAGCTGAAATAAACAAAGGTATAGAGAAGTTTGTTAGTACGAATAATTGGAGAGAAAAACAAATATATGCATATGGACAAGTTGAATGTCTGCATATTAAAGACTTATTTATGAAAATTGGTTTTTGCAGAGATTTTTGCAGAGATGAAGAGGTATTACCGTTGAAAGGATCATAAACTGCAAATATCTTTCAAAAAAGGGAATAGAATGTTCTTCAAAAGATACAGTCAGAAATAACCCCCAAAATTGATGATGTGAAGAGAGGAAGTTGGCTGGAATGGGGCCTGGCGACATGCGACGGCTTTTTTACCTTAACTTCACTGTAAAGAAGCCCCGGAACCCCACCCCGCTACAAGCACAGGCCACCTAAACTGTTGTTGCTTATTTAGCCCTTCAATGGCTGTTTCCCTTTTCAGCACTGGTGGCGGTCGCAGTGGAACTTTCATCGCAGCTTTATTGACCATGGAGAGGTTCAGAATCGAACGATCGGTAGACATCTTTCAAACTGTGAAACGCATTCGACAATCCAGGACGCACTTCGTGGAGAATGAGGTATCGTATTAACGTAAAGTTTGTATTTGTCGACCCCTTTGTCATTTCTCTTTTGTTGTTGGTTTCTTTAGGATTTGCTTGAGTTTTCTTTCGTTTGCTATTTGTTACCTTTATGTGACTGCACTTTGACAAGGAAGTAGAGCCTCTGCAGGTTTTGTTCCTTGCTTTTCCAGAAGGATGACAGCTACCATCACAATGCTTGAACATAATACATGGTTGAAATCTCCATAACGTTTCCTCACAGCTGATTACTATGCATCAAGTTAAACAGCATTTTCTTGAGGCGTCTGTTTTCCTTCATGCGACAAACACAATCTAACGAGCTCAGACTATTCCTAACTATCCTGATATCTTCCCTTTCTTTGCCAGAAAGTCGTTGATCTTTCTCATTGCTACCAAGGTGACGCTGTCTGATTCTAGAACCAGCGGCAGATGAAGTTGCTTTATTCTGTACAGAACTGTGGTAATTGTCAAGTAAACACGAAAATGGCCATCAGAGGGCATCAGAAGCGCCCGTGGGGCGATGCTTCAGACCGATGTACGAACCGTCAGCTCAAGTGCTGGAAATAGGCCTTTGCATATCTTCAGCTAGTAATTTTTTTCTTTTATCTCCGTTAGGGACAATATCATCTTTTATATAAACTTGTCACGACAAAAATGGAGAGAGGAGCTGCATTTTCCATGATCTAGACGAGTGGCGTGGATGAACGTCACGTAGGGAGTAGGGAGCTGCATTTGCAATGAGACAGAAGAGGCGGGATGCATTTGCAAGGAACTACAAGAGACGAGAAGATATGGAGACACGCCTACAGGGAGGGGAGTTGTATTTGACTTATTGTAAAGACATTTTCTGTAGAACTGTTGACTGTTTTTAATAGAGCTTGCTTCAAATGTAACGTACAAGGCCGAAATCGTGTTAATGCTAGATAAATGAAGAGGGAGCGAGAACGTCAACTTTGTGCTACAACGAAGAGAAACGTTTATTAACAAGTCATTGGGTTATAGCGTATATGTTATCGATAACCTCAACTGACGTTAAACATTATTCTATAGTAGGAAAAGGACGATTATAGCAGATTAGCAAAAGCTCGAATACTGAGGCTTTGTGCGAGGAAAAGGCGAAGTGTGCGTCTTTGGGGGTGTACTCGGATATTACAAATCCAGGCATAGAAATAGATATTTTTACATCTAATATCAATAGCAGTCAAATAAAATTACTTTGGAGAAGTAGATCCCTTAAATTTAATAGTATTAAAATTGAAATCTTTGACTCAATACGTATATTTCCGATGCAAATAGCTGCCGTGGGTAAGTATTATGTTTCACGGGCGAGTCGGTAGAGCAGGAATCTCGACTCAGTTGCCCTCGGATACCTTATGATGTCCTGGAATTAGGTTAACGTCACTGATCTCTAAAAACAGTGGATCCAGCATCCTCCGTCTCAAGGTGTAGTCAGTCGTTCAGCGCCATTTCAGTCCCCATCAAACAGAGCTTGTAAACAATGTTACCTAACATGGTTGACATTTATGCGCTATTTTAACTTGTGGGGACTAGTATTCGTGACCACACTTTTTCGTTGTTAGAAACAAAGAATGGCTCGATCCAGTCCTTTTGAGGAATGAGTGGTGAACACTCGGTGGCTGTAAGCAAATGTCACGTTTTCTGATGTTCAGGCCACTTAATATACAACTTGATATCCCACCCAGTTAAGGAATATCATTATAAGTGGCCATTTTTACATAAACTTTGATCTACCTTTTGCATTGAAATTAATACTGAGTTGATCCGACTGCCATTTTTGTAAGAGGGCGCTCCGTATCTTGAGATTGCAATTATCTGATACCTGGATGGATGTACTCGCATTCTTACATCGAAATTCGTCTAAGGCGTGGTAGTTGAAAGTTGTTCAACTCTTGAGCAAACTACGTAGGATATACTGTCTTTGATTTAATCTGATTTGAACATATGCAATACGCAAGCTGACGTAAAACCTTTGCTTTCTATACATATGGAAATGCATACTTTGGTATGTGTTTAAAAAAATTGATGCCTCAGCAGTACTCTGACTATTGCAATACCGCAGTTCTCATGAGTGCCTCATTATGAAAAGATGCGTGTACGATGCATTGACTGCCGAAAGCTTTAGAGAGGGTTAGGACCACTGATCTCTAAAAAATACTGGATCGAGCATCTTCCGTCTCAAAGTGAGGTCAGTCGTTGGACGCCATTTCAGTCCCCATCACACAAAGCTTGT
>JAAAKL020011216.1:0-13813 GCA_010016065.2 Carybdea cf. marsupialis auct. non (Linnaeus, 1758) | reverse complement strand
CCCCCCCCCCGTTTAATAAGACCCCCCGTTTATTAAGTTTTGAAAAATTTTCCGACCCCCCTCCTATTATGCCCCCCCCGTTTTTTTAGGAACCTAAGAGTACATGGGAAATACGAACTTCCCAGAAGGCAAAAATATTGGGATACAAAAGAAAAGGAATTTTAGATGGAGCTCGGAAATTCATTTGTACAAATTCTTTACAGCGACCTACGTATACTAATGGACGTATACTCAACTTTACATCAAACTCATATTGTACCTCGTCGTGTTTGTACATTCGAATAAAAACCTCCCCTCTTGTTACAGTCCTCCTTTTTGTAAAAGCCTCGATTAACGTCTCTTTGCTGACCTACATCAAAAAGAGGCAAGAAAAAAATACTAGAAACTGTCGTGACCTGGTCATCTGTTTTGCTATGCAACAATCACAGTGATTGTTCTTTGTTCACTTTCTTCTGACTACGTTATGCAACGTACTCGTCTAAAGCTGTGTAAAAATAGCCATGAACTTTAAACTTCTCCTTGCTATCCTACCTTGCAATCACTTTAATCTAACTATGTCGAATGCGTCACTCGACTGCCAGGGAGTAGAAGACATCTTTCGCTACAATGACAATGGAGTCATTGCAATCCACAAACACAATAACGGCATGCGACCTTTGACTGTTCATTTAACAGTATTCCTGAATGTCTAAGAGGCACACAATGGCTTAAGTGTAAATATCCTAATCGTCAACAAAATCCTTCCTGAAACGGAATAAAAAATTTAAATATTCTAGCGCTTGCTTGCTCAAATACTCCGCAGTTACCATTCTTAGCAGCTTGCTCTCTCTATGAGATGAGCACGAGCGAATGACGTACTTCTTACTCTAAACTCGAAAAGCAGGCCTACTTTCGTGATCCAAATGTGTTAATTTTTCTTATATGCCAAATTTCGATAACTATAGTAGCCTATACAGCGAGGATATTCATCCTACGGAGTAAATGTGCTCTGTGGCCAGCTACGCAGCAATAACTCTAACGACTACCATTATGGATGGGTCTAACAGCTGAGGGCAAATATAAGAGCAGAAGGGTATACAGATATTAAATATTGGAAAACGGTTCTTTGCTTTTGCTCTAGAGCTACGTAAATAGCTTGAAAGGAAGTCAAGACCTACAAACATGAGACTACGTACTTTGCGGGGTTTACCGAAAGTTCAACAGCACACAGTTTATGTCTCAATCGTGTTATTTGAGACTTTTTCGTTCTGTCTTATTGCTATCTTATTCGTTTGCAGACAGCAACACTATCCTTTCAGGACACTACTTCTGCAAGCTCTAAAGACAGGGTAGCAACCTCTTTTTCTTCCTGCTATCTCGTCTGGTACCATGGGTAGGGTAAGAGGTATGTTATGTCGCTACAAAGCGCATTTTTCTCCCCAGCTACGCCCCCTGCGGTAGTTCGTGATTGTTGAAACTTCTAAATATAATATTGGTTTTGCAAATTGGTATCAAATTTTCCATTTCATTATTATTCAGACGTCGAGCAGCTCCTCCAGAAACCATCGTCAATAGTTCAAATGCCATAAAGCCTCTTGGCTGCACTAACTGGCACAAGGTCCAGGGCCTGAAGCATGAAAACTTTTAAGTGCCATATAAAGCAGATACTTAGCACGAAATAGTGGTTGTGGACTTAAAACTACCTTAACGTGAAATAAAAATACTGAAAAGAGTGGAAAAGACCTGCACAGCAGCTGCTGCATGCCAATGCCAACACCATGATTGCCACTACATACTATACAAGCAAGTCCCCTCTTTTCTATTTTTTCTTCTTTTATTGGTCGCATACTCGATTTTGAGCGTAGCCTATTTCCCAGCCAGAGTGAGCAATGTCCTGGGGAGAGAGTACATTTACTGGGGCGGTCTCCCGTTGCCTTCCCCAAGCGATAGCCTTCACATTGGGCTAGGCGGATTCGAAGCCAAACCGTCTGGTATGTGAGTCCGACTCCTTAACCACCGGAACACGGCGGCTGTCCCCTCTTTGTTTAACTCAATAAAGACAAACATCCCGTCAATGTGCGCTGCGGTCTATCTTGATACCGTTACGATCTAATAAACACCACCACGGATCTTCACAGCATAAATAACTGTAACCATAAGAGACGAAAAAACAGTGATTTGTACACTATTTTACACTGTACGTCCCCTTTAAATATTGACTCCTTCTAAATCTGAATATCCTTTTCAATACGCGCGTCAATAATACTGCAGCTGCTCCACCCCGTCCCTTACTGCTACCTACATGGAAGACGAAGCCATAAAAGTTATGTTTATTCATAACGTCTAGGAAACATCTTGCAATCTTCTGGTGGTTTACCATAAACAAGCAAGCTATAACAACTTCTTCCAATAACGACCAAATATGTCTGCTTAATTATTCTGACTTTAACTCTATCAGGA
Source organism: Carybdea cf. marsupialis auct. non (Linnaeus, 1758) (assembly GCA_010016065.2). Lineage (NCBI taxonomy): Eukaryota > Metazoa > Cnidaria > Cubozoa > Carybdeida > Carybdeidae > Carybdea > Carybdea cf. marsupialis auct. non (Linnaeus, 1758). Next base: position 11,374 of record JAAAKL020011216.1, on the reverse strand, counting down.
AATTCAAAAGCTGTAGTTTGCATCTCGGTAAGAGCTTATCTTGTAAAGTGGAAGCTCCCTGCCAAAATAAACATCACCACATCCCCTCATCGTCACAGCATTAGCTGTCATGATTTAGTCTGTGCTGTGCTCGTCTAATAAAACATATGTTTCTGTTAATCAGATGTCAGTTTCGGATCAGCACGATATGATAATAACCTGGAGGCTACGAAACTGAAAGCTAAATTAAAAGCCATTATGCTAAATTTGATTAGACCAAAAACAGAGTTTCACAGTTTCCAGGTTTACACAATTACGGATCACAGAAATGTACTGGATTTTTATAGCTGGCGCTATGGTGTGCAAGAGAGCAAATAGCGTTTCAAAAGTTTAACGACGGCAAGGGCGGGGGAACAGGGGGGCAGCGGGGGCCATGTACCCCCAAAGATTTGCCAAATCTCTAATTTTTTTTCCGTGACCACTTTTTAGCTTTATCAAAATTGAAATTGATTGCGGCAGACATTGTGTCACATTCACAGCAAAATATGCATATTGACACACCAAACAGATTTTGCTTCTGCATACTGTGGAACGTGAAAAAGTAAATTTGAACCCAGCCTACTTGGCCCCCATAATCTACTTTACCTTCCCCCGCCCCTGGACGGGGCTGTCCCTTCATATTTAATTACAGCAAGCCTTACTTACAAATGCTTAGTAAAATACACCTTGTCGACAAGAAAGTACTTTCCATTATTTTAAGTTGTCTATCCCCATCTTAACTGCACATAGGATGTCAATGGCTCGAAGAATACACCAAGTAAATGCAAGATGATGGGCTTTAAGCCAAGGCCTGCAAATCAAGGGTTTTCAAAATCTGAGTATATATGGCCTGATGACCGTTGCATTCAACAAGGAACCATGACAATAAAAATATGATAATTTGCATTATTCCTTAAGGCAGCGAGGTGTCACCAACCATGGTGTAAGAGCCCAGAGACAATAAATCTGAAAGTACCTCGATCCCAAACAATATACGTTCTCCTTATTTTGATAACATATCCATGGCTTACTGACTATCTACTCTTGAAAATGGAATAGGAATAAAATTGACAAGCAAGAACTTGTTATTGCCCTCTAAATTTGTCTGCCTTTTTCTTAGACTGGCTGCTCATAAAACGAGACAAATATTTATAAAACGAGGCAATATTTATAAAACGAGGCAAATATTCATAAAATGAGGCAAATACTCATAAAACGAGACAAATATTTATAAAACGAGGCAATATTTATAAAACGAGGCAAAAATTCATAAAATGAGGCAAATACTCATAAAACGAGGCAAATATTTATAAAACGAGGCAATATTTATAAAACGAGGCAAATATTCACAAAATGAGGCAAATTCTCATAAAACGAGGCAAATATTCAAAAAACGAGGCAAATACTCACAAAACGAGGCAAATACTCATAAAACGAGGCAAATAATCATAAAACGCGGCAAATATTTATAAAACGAGGCAAATATTCATAAAACGAGGCAAATACTCATAAAACGAGGCAAATATTCATAAAACGCCGCAAATACTTACAAAACGTGGCAAATACTCATAAAACGCGGCAGATATTCTTACTTTTATGTATCGTATTCAACAAAAAATTGATAAGTGAAACTAAAAGTTTTACCTCCAGGAGACTTGACACTGTTTCCACAACGGAGGCATCCTTTATGCTGACTGACTCCTCGTGGCCTTCCCTCTACAACAAAAAATAACAACATCTTCATAAAAAAAAATTACCAAAATGACAAGAACTTTTACAATAATATTTGAACTCAAAATCTTATGTAGTTCCTTCAAATCGTACCACTCATAACTGTTTTTCATTTCAAACGTTCCTCTGCGTTGGAATTAGTCCTCTCCTCATCACATGCAAGTAAAAGTACTTTCCCCTCACTCACATATGTATTGGGGAAAGAGGACTACATCTCCTACATAGCGAATTTCAATCTATTACTGCCGATAATTGATCCACATATCACCCAATAAAATTGCACCCCTACTAGTCCTTAAAGAGAAATATAACTCGTCAGCAGAACCTGTATAAACTTGTACCGGACTCCAGGGACGTGTTAATCATGCAAAATATCAACAGTGAAACTTTTCTATACGCAGGAAAACCGACTTTTAAGGACATTATTTCGAGTCTTTATTACCGCATTTTTTCTGATATGCAAATAAAAATTTTACGCCTTCGAGCAATTACGATCAGCAAATTCTTTAAAGGGTATCCACAGCCCTCGAAAATATGGTAGTTATTCGGCGGTAATGTTCCTACTGCCGATTTTGCGTTGGTCTACCCTGGCAGAAATTTGACGAGCTCAACAACGAACTATTAAACTTTAATATCGGTTACGGAGATTCAAAACATAAACATGGCAGTCGCAATTCTACATATCTTGTGACCCGGTAGGAATTTCGGAAAAGGAGCAGGGGGGGTGTCTTCAATCAGTTTTCCAAAATATATGCTTCACATTCCTTACTGACTTCGCTCCATATAAGGTAGATATTACCCCTCGGTATCAGTTCATATGATGACCAAGCTCTAAATCTTCCAAATCAAACTTTCAAGAATCTCCTGCAGGAAGTTTTTCTGTACTCTCAAATATATAGTAGCTGTTCATAAAACATTCTACACTTATACAAAGACCGACTCATCTTAAAAATACTAATACCTGAGTGGAAACGGTATCCCAATTACGGAGAAGATAATGTGGTGCAAGCAGTTTGGACCCCTCCCCCCCCCCCGTAAGAACCTCTTAGATAGGATGCCCTTTTTCCAAAACGCATTGATGAGAATCCAACGCGAATCTGCTGCCACAGGATACTAGCTCTACACCCATCAGGTGCACCTCTCAGTTCAATACAAATAACGTACTACATAAAAAAGGTATGTAAGAAGAGGAAAACATGAAGACGGAGTTAAATATTTAAAAAAATGACTGGCCACAATCTCGGACTAAAACCTTGACAGAATTTTACGGAAATCTGACCAAAAAGGAAAAAAATTTTGAAAGACCGTAGCCACATAAGAGGCACTTTCATTGATGCTGTTACTTGGTATCTGCCGCTTACCCCGTGGTAGGGGCTCTGGTATGTTGCTCTGCGAAATCGATGTTTTCAAAAAATTATGCGAGGGGGACTGCTAGACGCACGAATTTTTCCCAACGAATTTCGGCCTACGTTGCAGGTCAAATAACAGCGAGTTCTAGAAAAAAAGCAACTCTCGCCAAATACCGATGAAATGGTGAGCGACACAAAGGTGGCCTCTTACCAAAAAAATAGAGGCAGGCCTCCCTATAATAGTTTTTCACAGGTAAATAGCATACATCTCACCGTAACAAACACATTTATTGGTGATATAGACTAGTAAAGATGACGTTAATGTTGGCATTTCAGAATGTAAATGCTTGTAACACGCTTGATAGTAATTTCCCTAGTAACGTTATGGGAAGTAAACGATTACAATTTTTAGTTTCTATAGCCATAATGACAAACTGATAATATCTCACCCCGCGCCACACCCCATGCCACCATCAAACAAATAAACAATCTCATCTGACATGCAATTACTTATAACCATTCTTGGCTCATCTTACCTTCCGAAAATTAATATTTCCGATGTGAAGTACCGCAGACAAAACAGCAAATATCCTACCGATAGAAGAAGTTAAGAAAACAGTAAGCACGCAATGAATGTCTTCAGCATATTGGCTAGGAACCGACGTTAGGAAGCAATTGCATGAAACTGATGAATACAGAAAGGGCAAAGCTTCCAATGAAAGGTTCTAGTGTAAAATAATACCAAAATCGTTTACCCTTAATAGCATCCCTCGAGTATGCCTATACTACTGTCAGTGGTCATGGATAGCAAAAAGTTTAAAACTAAGAATATGAGGCTCTTCATCTCCAGCGCTAAACGATGCTAAGAAATACTGTATAGACCTTTGATGGAATGTGATTGACTCAAACAACTAGTGAATACGGACACACATAATGTAATTTTTCATTATTCGCAACCGCTAGGGCCCCACTAGTTTATCAAAGGGGACCCATCTCTGCATGACGGTTGGCCACGTTAACCTGTAGCAAAATCCAGACACTATCTACAGTTGGGGTGGCTTGCTTGACCGGTCAATTGGGCACTAAGATTTGGGTTAAATATTGGCACGATCCCTTGAAGGTACGGGGCAAAACTCTTTCACCAATAAATCTACATGCAATGTACCTATGTAAAACAAATGGTACTCAAAAGACGTCAAATGCAAAATCAATTCAACCTTAACTATTTACAGCAACGTACAATTGTGCAATTTAACTCGCATCTGTCAATTTTCCATATCTTTAAGCCAATTGCCTAACGTAATGTCAACACATCAAATACATCGAGATCAAATGTACAGCTATACCCTAAATAAAAGTCAATTGCTTTCAAATCAAAACAATACCCAATGTGCATAAGGAGAAAATTGTTTATTCATTTGTTACTGAAATATCAGACAAAAATATCCCCACAAAATAGAACTCTGATATATATTGCAAAGAACCCAACCTTCGCTGAACATCTCCATTGAAGCCAATATTGCGCATTGCTTGCTGCAGGCGCAGGAGCTCGTAGACTTCGTCAAAGGGACCAGAATTGTCATACTGACTTTGATTCAAATAAAAATAGTCCTTTGGTTCTTTCAATGATAACAAATCCTTCTCTGTTTGTGTTGCGCCAGCAAGAAGATAATAGAAGACATGGTAATTCCTAAAATTAAAGGATCTCAGTTAATAAAGCATAAATATTGTCTATCTCTATAGCAAAGTTTATTACTTTCGTTCATGACAATACAGTGAGTTTTTCTATCGCATAGTAGGCAGCAAAGCGCGGTTAAAATTTTTCTGCCTACTAAAATTTTATTGGCTGTACTCTATAGCAATGGTCCTGAAGGTTTTTACTCTTACAGAACACCAAAAATTGAAGAAATACTTTACCGACTGGTAAGCCAAAATAACAACTAGCAGACCTTACTGTTACAGAAAGATTTTGTTACAGAACGGCTTCTATTACACTTGTATAACACAGGCGTCGAAATAAGGGGCTGTCACCACAGTAAAATGACCGGTCGCTACAAAAACTGTAGTCGGATAGTGGTGATGTTAAAAAGGAGTTGGCGAGGCAGATGACAAGATGCAAGGCAAGGGGATTTATTCGCGAAGTGACTGTGCAATTCTATTTTCGTTTCTTTCGAAGTGTCGAAGCGCTGATCTTCAGAACACCCCCCGGACCCCATTTCCTTTTGCTGCGTGCCCACCTCGCAAGACGTAGAGACGACCGGCTCCATCACGATCTCTTATTTTGACCCCTGTAATAGCGTTATCTCGGAACGTAAAACGACGAAAAACTTATTGCAAAAGCATTTAAAGTTACCTAGTTCCGTTCAAAGTATGTACGATTGTTATTGATTCCATGGCAAATTACCTACACAAGAACGATTTATTACGCTTTAATGGTTCAAAATGCTTTGCTACAAATTAATGGTCGGTCAAGACTTTGACACTTACGCATTGACTGACTGACTGTGATGTGCTTGTTAGCATGTTTCAGACTTGTCTATATTTTTCGTTTACTACACATACAAAAATCATTTACAGGCGTTATATTTATAGTATGAAGGGGTTAATATTGGTTTGTGGAAGGAAATTACCTTATCTTGCGGACTAGCATTAAAAGTATCATGGAACGGGATCAGTCAGCGGACCAGCAGCTAGGAAACACTGCTGTATGGAAAAATTTTAACACAGTGTCAAGTCTTCCTATTTTGTATCTACCCATATACGAACCTGTTGAAAGTAAGCATTGCAGCTGTCCAGAAACTTGTTCTTAACTTAAACTGAAAAATCTATCAACTTTACTCTTGATTGTTATCACAATACCACCGTACTATATTTCAAGGGCTAAAGTGCTCCTGCCAAACCAATACAATAAAACATGCCTTGATAAACTCCTAAACATCTCGGTGATGCATTTTACGTTTAAAATGTTTCCGGTCAATTACAAAGGGGTGCTCCATTACGTGAAACCACATACAGATGTTACAATGGTATTTTAAAGCATCATCAATGACTAGGGGACGTGCAATGCCTTCAAAACATCTTCCACCTTCTTTCCCCTTCTCCAGCAAACGAGAGGGAAAAAATTGATGTTCTTCCTTCTAACCTAGCTATTAAATGAAAATTGTTTCTCTTGGAATGTTACACCCAAGCCATTGAGAGTCAACAGAACCTGCAAGACCATGACAAGACACTGTGTCTACTGTATTCCCTTTTCTAACACACTTTTCTATTCAACACAATCTCAAATATATGAGTATGTCTTCTGTAAGCTAAATTATGAAATGCACTTCTTTTATGAATACTATACAGCCTCAATAAAAAGAAATTTGCCAGATTTTTGGCAATTGCAAAATCTATGTATGAAGTGTGGGAACATCCTTTAAAGTAAATGTTTATACTTATACAATGACAATGGCCTTGAGTTGCAAATTGTAATAGATACCTTCCCTTTATTTCTTACTGTTTATGTGGTATTTTTATTCCTTGCGGGATAATACCTTCAGTGGCATTTTAACATTGAATAATAAAATGCTTGCTAAACAACTTGCAATATCATGCTTCACCGTTCATTCATTACTCTAGACTACACCAAAAATATGTCTTGTATTTTCCAGTTATGCATTCTGACAAAGCTCATCATCACACCAATAGAACTATGGTAACAACATACATACCTTTCTGTTTCTGCCTGTGCTACAATCCTGGATTTTTCCAGCAGATATTTTTTAAGCACAGCTCTATAGCAAAATAGTAACGAGTGAGAGTGTTAAAATTGGGAACCTCACTGGCATGTTTAAGATGCTTCAATGAAGCAATAAACTGCAAGTAATGGTCTCAGCTGCGTACATATTTTAAGTAATAAGAACTGAAAAGTTTACCAACCATGCCACACCTCATTGTATGTTGATAATGGTACTTATTAAACATTGAAGGTCTTCCATGCATAGGTAATATTTAACTAGTATTGCACAGGACTCATTTTGATGTAATACCTGTTTCTAGCTTTTGAATAAAAAATAGAATGTAAAATCAGTGCAGAAGTATCCACAAGTCAACCACCTGAATACTGCAATATGGAAGATGTTGCTAAATTACACCTTATCACACTACGCAAATGGTATAAAAATAAAGGCAACAACCAAAATACATGCCATTTACCAACTGGCCATAGCACACATATCAATTAGTAATACAAAATCAAGGCATCAATGAAGATCTTTAAGAAATAATGCAATGGACAGACGACAAAATGAACATGGATAAATGACTTGATCTATCAATTTAAAATTTAAGTCATTGAACATGTTTTTCTTCGCTATCCCTTAACCATTTTTGAAGGTTGTTGCGGCACTGCGGTACTCTGAAGAATAACATCTCTCCACACCTCTCTGTGCTCTGTTGATCTTAGGATCTGTTCTGGTGTGAACATGTTAAAAGACCTAAAATTACTGACAAACCTGTATGTCACTTGGATGAAACAATGACAACTCCTAAATAACAGTCTGTCAATTTCCTCTGTAATATTTACAAAGGATCCTCTATTCTCTATTATTTAGAAGAGCTCACTAAAAGTATATGATGAAATCCATCAAATTTGATGGAAACAAACGAAAACAAACAAAGAAAGATATCTAACTGCTACAAAGAGTACATTGAACAAACACTTGTGCTACAAGCCCTTCTCAATATCCATTCAGTCATAAGAAACATCAAGAAAATTGGATACTGTTTTCTTTCTATACTAAAATTTGAAAATCCATCAAAATTTAAAGGAAAACAAACAAAGAAAGATATCTTAATGCTACAAAAGGTACCTTGAACAAACACTTTGCTACCAGCCTTTCTCAGTATTCCTTCAGTCATAAGAAATGTCACAAAATTGGATACTGTTTTCCTTCTATACTAAATTTTGAGAATGGAATAATACAGTCCTCAACCCCATTTAAAATTATCCACAAGCTGGAAACCTGTCTGTAAGGGGCAATGTAAGTAAAAAAACTTTGGATAATAGCTTCATAAACATTGTTGCAAAACACCTATTCAATACACCACTCAACAGGGAGATATTGGATCTTTGTTGATCATGCAAGAGAGCAACAGCAAGGGTAAGCTTACAAAGAACTGATGTATAAGGCTGGTTTACTTGTGAGGAAAGCCCTTACCAGCAATAAATACTTGTTTCAACCTAAATACATAACAACATCAAGGGGGAGTGAGGGAGGGGGGAGATGATGCACTGGAAAGCAACATCAATTTTAAAAGAGGCAAATAGAACTTTCTAGAATAATGAATATTGCCATCTCCAATTAGAATAGGTGGATTGATCCATTACTTGTTTACATATGTACCATTACCTAATCAATCTGTCAATAGGAAATGGGAGTGCTAGCATTTAATTCCTTTAAATTTAATGTATTGAAAACTACATACATCAAACAGCATTATCAACTTCATATATTAAGAGCTGATAAAAACATCATAGTTTGACTTCATAAAAAGACTATGGTCCATCATTAAGAAATGAAAATCTATACATACCCACAAACAACACCATCTGCTCGGTATGTAAGTTCTGTAAATTTTCCAAATCTACTTGAATTATTGTTAAAGTACGTTTTGGCATTTCCAAAAGCCTTGAAGTAAAAAAGAATATTTGTTAACAATAACTGCCTTCTTCAAAACCAACATATTAGGATGAAACCAAACTATATATAATCACAAAGTATTCTTTCTTGACTTTCTGTTAACAACCATGAGGAAATCCAGTGCAGCAGGATATATAAAACAGGCTTGCAATTAAACATGAATTTGACTGACTTTCCAAGGCTTCCCTGGCTCTACTTAACTTTTCCTTTCCCATAAATAGACTATTCACCTGCCATGTTATCTTACACAACTGAGAAATACCTTTCAAGGTATCTATCAACATACCTACCATGGATAGGTATGTATCACTTTTTCAGGACTGTAATACATATCTATTCATCTTTTAGTGTTTCCATAACAATCAAATGGTGCCTTATGCCTGGCCCTGTCCTGCCCTAAACAAAGCAAACTCGATATATTGACCATGTATCAGCCTGGTGAACAGTACCACTACTTACGTTGAGTCAAACAAAAATTTCAATTTCACAACTCTCCATTTTGGAAAAATTTAACATTCCTTATTGAGTTGTAAAGCCTAATTTGATCTAACCATCTTCTGGCATACCACTACATGCTGCCTTGTGAAAGTAATCAATCTGATAGTCACCACATGAAAATAAGTACGATAAATAATAACATATAATATTTGACCATACAATGGTCAATCTCACAATGTGGCAAGATGTTTCCTTGGAATAATAATTTGATATTTTTACAAACAACACAAACAAAGGAACAATCTTCACCTTCTATACTTTAGATCAGAGATTTTAAACTAAAAATCATATATATCTTTTATCTATCGTGTCTCGGATATTGTCTTAAAGAAGTACAAGATCATGGGAAAGCAATCATATGGCCTGCCAGTGGCCCAAATCAATCAGTAACAGAAATGGTTGCCTTCTGTGATATTTCCGCAATAATAGTTAGGTCTGAAAAGTTTAAATTCTAAACTGAAAATCTAACCAATGTGATCAATATACTAACTTTATCAATTGCACATATTAGATAGCCCTGTTTGCAAGCACCAAAACATGTTGATACACAGTTCCCTAATGATTTCTTGGCAAGAGCTTAATCCCTGTTAATCAGACCTCTTCTTTAGTTGTGGCACTGTTTATTAGGTTACTAATGTGTGTGATTCATACAGTTACATAGCCAAAATACTTTCCCTTTCCCACACTTCCTTAACTGACATAACTATCTTATCTTATCTTATCTCAAATTTAGCTTAGACCACTTACAAGGAAGTGCCAACTGTTTAATTTACTGTTGAAATTTATAAAAACAACTGTCTACACAAAGGAATGCCATTAACACTCCTCTATGCAGTTCTATAATTTGTTCATTCAAAACAAATCACAATGGTTTAAAGGTATTTAAATTAGTTGTGTTACATATCATAATGTATGAGCACTGATAAAGAAATGTATTCCAAATGTGTCTGCTTTAAAAACAATTTTAAAACTGATCATCACAAGTCATATCTTTATGGTAAGTTTTTCCTTAGATGTCTAATATTTTATTGATTTAAGAATGAAAGGTGTTTACTGTGTGTATATATGCATATATGCTATCATTCAATCACACATTTGAAAAATTATAAAAAGTATGAATAAGTAATCACTGTTTATTTACTGACAGTGGATATTTACTTTGTTATACAGGTAAAGTGATAAAAATAACTAACGGGGTATGACATTTCACATTAATCCTGCTAAGAAATGGGGGAATGTATCTTGGGGGAGATTCCTTAGTACCACACTTCTAAATAACACAGAGCTTCCATAAGGACACATATAAACAATGCAATTGCACAACATCTATAATTAAACAAGAAAAAACAGTTACCTCTAAGACTGGACCAGCAGCCAAAATTGTTCTCTCTAATACTGAAGCTTGTGTTTTGTGACTTAAAGCAGTCAAGTGATGTAATATGAGCTTTGTACTTTCAGTTTTCCCTGACCCTGATTCTCCACTTATTACTATGCACTGATTTTTCTTGTCAGTCAGCATGCGGTGATATGCAACATCTGCAATTGCAAATACATGTGGAGGTAATTCTCCTAATGTCCTGTGTTGATATGCTAATACATATTTGGGGTTATAGATTGGAAAATATTTGAATGGGTTTATTGCAATAAGGATCCCTCCTACATATGTATATATTCTACCCCTGTTAAATCTTTTATGAACATTATCCAACAAGATCTCTTCGTTGAGAACTGGTAAATCCACTAAATCGTCTATTTCATCTGGCTCTCTGTACGTTGGTTCAAAATTCCATTCCACATTTCCTTCACTACTCTTCAGGCCATCTAGCCAACTATGTGAGACTCCTGAGGTATCCCCAATAAAATCTGTCTTTGGTCTGATATACAGGCGACAAGCACCATTCTGTTGTATATACTCTCTTGATTTCCACTCCATTTGTACACGTGCAGGTGATTCAAAATCCTGCAAAGTTCTTGATCTTCCTCGCAAACCAATGTCATCAACTTTAAATTGGCCATCGTCCTGATAAACCTCCACCAAATCAAACCTCTCTGGAGCAAGAGGAAGTTGGTTTCCTCTGTAGCTTTAGCCAAAGT
>JAAAKL020011215.1:0-13813 GCA_010016065.2 Carybdea cf. marsupialis auct. non (Linnaeus, 1758) | reverse complement strand
GGGAGGGGGAACTAGAATCTCATTGAACTCATTGGAGTAGCATGAATTTGGAGAAACCACTAATTGGAAACAGGGTACCACATATAAAGCAACAGGTATTGACTAGACTGTAAATTTGTAGGTCTGTGTTATTACTTGTTTGTATTCAGTATGCTGTTTATTTGCTTATTTACATGCCTTATTTTTAAAAGGAAGCAAGATATTTACAAACATAATGCTTATTTATTATGATGATAAGATAGATGAAACAGGAACTAGGTTTTCTTTAAACATTTAGTATGATATAATTCCCACTTGACAATTAAAGATATGTGTAAGAATATTTAGAGTTTAACGCGTATGTCAAGTCAGATCATTAATGCATAGTAATACATATTCACCCGATGCACTCTTCTAATATATCACGAACGAATCAAGGTCAGATGAGAAGATGGTCTAAAGACTACCCGAGGATATGTCACTCCAAAAACATCTGGTAGGTGGGCTATTATATTCCCAATTATTCTCAAAGCTGGATTATGTCATTAATATCCTCAGTAGGTCATCGAAATCGCTACTTAGGAAAATAGGGAGCAACTGAACAATGATAATGGCACCTTGGTTGATCTTACAGACACGGGGCATTGAATACACGATCACGAGATAAAACTCCTAAGGGATATACAGTAGAATCCTTGCAAGATATATCCGTGTAAACTCATACCTTAGTTACCATCTAACGTTTGCGACTAAACAGCAAATCGATCTCTCCATTGCAAACATTGTTGGAAATCTGGTGTTAATTATGATCTATGTTTATGTATGGAAACTCGAATTCGATATTAGGGATTAGGAGAAGGGAGATGAATGATGAAAGAGCACTAAACAAAACTCGATGGAGACACCTGGGGATAGTATGCTATTTATAAAGCAGAAAATGCGTCATATAGTGAATCGGTTGCAAGAAAGGGATGAAGCTGCTTTGACTTTCTAACCGTCCTTGGCTACCGCTCCTTATTGGCATAGGTCAGATTTGCCTTTCAAACACGAGCAAAATTGACGATGGAGATTACAAATTCAAGCAATGGCACAAAGTCCTTAATTAATCAAGAAGACGAGAATTACATTGCTGCCCTCGCATTTTCTATCTTGCTTGCTTTGACACTGTTATTAAACACCTTGGTATTGGTAGCGTTACATCATAAAAGAGGAAAGCCAAGACGTCCTGTAAATGTTTTCATTGTCAACTTAGCAGCTTGCCAAGAACTTGTTGGAATCTTTGTTATGCCTGTGGTGATTTTATCAACGGTATACAATGACTGGAAAAATATTCACTGGCTTTGTCAGGTAAGGTTCCTTTTTATTCTCTTTGAGTGTATGGCATATTTAAATGCGCCTTAAAGTAATGAGTTTTCGAAAGTGCAAGGTTTCCAACCTGTTTCAATACCCACCGTTTTTTTTGCAAATGATGCAGAACAAGTGTTCAACACCTGATTAAAGGTTCTACAATGCTGAAGTTGCTTTTTGCAATTTAATTTTAAATTTACAATTTACTCCGAGTATTTATAGTCAAGTTTAGTCTGATCATTCGATGCAACTAGTATATCAGACATCCTACTAGATTTGAAAGCAGGGGATCAATGCGCTTACCACGATCTTTCTTTGAACTTAAAGTTAGATAACGGCAGTAAAGTTAAAGAATTACTTATGGTGACACATATATTGACACATTCTTGTCATTTCAGTTTCAGTTGCAAATGCAGCCGTTTTGATTTCAAGGTAGCAAGTTCATTTTTGGTTTTATTGTCGCTAGAGAGTGTGAAAATGGGGAAGGAGCGCGGTTTTGTTAATGGACTGTCACTATGAGCATTTATAAAAGAAATGCTCTATTTTATGATTAATTCCTATGCTTTGATAAGTAAACATAAGTAAGTCAATTCATTAGTTTTAAAAATTAAAAAAACTTACTAAAAAGGTTAAAAAAGTAAGTACAGAATCTCTCCTTATTCCACCCTAACCCTTTCTTAATTCATGATGGTAATGTTTTCATTAACTCCCATTCCCGTTTGTCATATATTTTACTCTTTGAAAGAAATATTTCAATTGGAGGAATAACGTACTAGCTATTTCAATTATACCGAATAAACACTAAGAAGAGAGAGTTTTCGTTTACATTGACAGGGTATGCAAATTCTATAATACAAATTAATAGTCTAGTTTAGATATATTGTATTTCAGCAATTAGATTAGTTAAAAACAGTCTTTTTACGCTAGAAAACCTCGCCCGGATGTCAGCCGCTGTTGTGGATACAAAAATATTTTTCGTCAAATTTTGAGACAGTATTGAAAAACCGTTGTTGGAAAATTGCTCTCTAATTATCTTTTGTGAGTGAACCAAATATTGTAACCGTTCGATCGGAACGTTCTTTGCTAAAGGTCCAGGATGTTAAGCCAGAGTTGCTTGTCTTGACAACGAATTCTGCTGGTTATCCGCGACGATGGTTTTGCTTCATGTTGTAAACTGTCATATTTTAGCTATGACGTAGTAATTGGGACTCTAAAAATGACAAGGTTAGTATACATTGATATAAAATGTTATACACGGCAAATGTTTCGTTCAGTATTCTTTCAATATTTTGGAAAGATCGGTCCAGAAGAAAAGAACTTATTTACGACTACTGCTTTCTGTAGTTGGAACGTATCGGAGTAACAGCCGGTTAGGAAAGGAAGAATGCAAAGGGTTGTCCAAATGTTACGTAATACTAAAGAAAGAGGCAAAGTACTGGCAAACATCCTGAAGCTGCAATGATAAAGGTATCAGTTGAGTGGTAAAATTTATTAGAGCCAAGAGGCAGCTATACGGAGCAATGAGAAACTGGGGAAAGAGAGGTGGGCCTCTTTTAATTACATTTACAGGGGAGGAAAGTATTTGTTGCTTCTGATATTGCAAAGGCATTACGGTTTAAGCACACCAAGACATACGTTTAATGTTACTTACACCGATATCATATCCGATTTCATCTCTTTTCTATATGGTTCACGTTTACTCAAAAATCTGCACTATACACTCAATAATGGACTATCTACAAAGAATAACTTAAATTCCACCAATCAAATACACCATTTTTGAAACGTTTTCCTAGTCAGTCATAAAGGGTCATTGAATGCCACCTAGAGCAAATTTTTGTATAATACTTGCCAATGGAAACGTCCCATAAGAATTTGAATTCAGTATTTGACTAAATTTTATTTAGAAGTAAACCATATGCCGTGATGGGATTGTGTGAATTAGAAATAAGGAAAACACAATATCTTTTAGACTGTCTTCTTTCATGGAAGCTTTTGCAAAGTCACCAAGACCTACAGAGAGCATGTGACAGTATTTATGCTTTCTAGCCCATGTGATGCATACTTAGAACTGCAATGTACTGTGAACTCAGATTAGTCATCCTTCTAATACCTGATACTACTGCAGTACCAAGTTTGAATCTATCTTACTAAGCCGCTGAAACAGTATAACAGCCCAGTCTTTTACCCCCAAATTCTCCAAACCGTCAACAAAGAAATTAAAGTGCCAGTGATTTTCTTTAAAACAAAATTACGATGAAATACCTTAAACGTTCCACTTGATATCTACAAATCCAGAAGCAAAGATGATTTTAATCGGTCAGTGTTGCAGTTCATAGACAGTTCCACCTATTCAGTTATATGTTTTACATCTTTCCTCTTCAAATATGAACATCATGGAAAAATAGCAAACTTCAATGACTTACACCATGAGAGCTATACCATGCAGAACGTAAAACAATTACGGAAGGCCGAACAATTCTTCTTTGTTGCCCGTTGCAAGTTATGCTCTGGCTCTTGAAATATGTTGAACTGTTGCGCGTCTGTACACGTCATGCAGTACCACCGAACTTATCTTTTATTGCAAACTTATATTTATTAATAAGCATTATTACCATTGTGCCGCCATGGTCTAGTGCTTAAGGAATAGGACTCACATGCCAGAGGTTGTGGGTTTGAATTCCGCCTAGCCCGATATAAAGACAATCGGTTGGGGTAGGCAACGAGAGACGACCCCTGTAAATGTGCTCTCTTCCCAGAACTTTGCTTACTCTGGCTGGACAATAGGCTACACTCGAAACTGGGTATGCCACCATGAAAAAATAGTATAATTCTGCGCAATATATGAACATCTTCTAATTCTGATGACACTAAGGTATACAGCGTACTTCTTGAAAATAGTGAAATGCTTGATGATGTATTCATATTTTATATTTACTCTCCTACAGTCATATGTTCAAAGGTGTATTTTATTGAAACTACTTGTAGGCTGATTTTACAAAAGCTGACGAAAATTATTAGCAAATAAAGTTTTGAATGAATATCTGTAATGAATATTTCTTTATTTAAAGTCTATTGTAATCTTTACGAAAATAAAAGGAGAATCAATACATAATTCGTTCTACTTTCCATCTGTGCGGTTTAGAAAACTAAACGTTCTTCCGGTAGGAAACGGTCTGTTACTTCTCTCTTCGGGCACTGCGGTGGAGTATTACGGAAAAGATACAGAATTGAAGATGAGGCCATCAAAGAAGTGTTCCGTCAAGGCAGAAGAAGTTGAAGGGATATTGTTTGCTATAACGCTAAAAACCCCACCTCAGTCCCAGGCTTACTTGTGACACTAATTGTTAACGCTAAAAACCTACCTCACTCTCCCACCTTTTTGTGTCAGTAATTGTTTTCTATGGATACGTACCACTAAGTAAAAACTAATCGGACTGTTTGTTTGCGGTATAATTAAATAAAAAACACGATAAAATTTAGTCGAAACAAGACCTCATGAAGACTGCAGCAAGAAGAATCAAGGTCTTGTCTGTGCAGCCAAAACAAATGACGTTTGTTATCATCTATACGTCAGTTGGTCGTGCAACACTCCTCGATTGCTTGGGCTGAAATTCCGGTGGTGAAATTTTAGACTTCCCTCTAGTATCTCTTCAGAACTCATAATTTACACCAAAAAGATCCATGGTATAAGGTCATCTTTTTATGTAAAGTGATTCAATTCTCTTTGTATGGAACAAGGGATTGCCGTATTTTGCCTTCTTACCGAGCTTTCCATAGCATACCTAAGTTAGTCAAACTTTGAGTACTAAACGTAAACAAAGATATCCCGATACAAGTAGTTTACAGCAATGTAAGTGCCTTATTTCGTGTTTTAATAATACGTTGAGCCTATCAGCATAATTAAGCACACAAAGATGTGGTGACGCGATTAACGTGATAACTACAAAAAAATCATGTTGAGCTTAGGCTGTTTCTTGTATCATTTGTACGGTAAATGAAGACGTAATCAAACAAACTTAATACGTAAAATCAATGCAATAGAAATTAAAAAAGAAACTAATTTTCCCCTGGGAGAAGTAACAGGTGTAACTTACTAAAGATAAATATTGCTTGCCTAAATATAGGCTTGGATTTTTTGGTGGCGTACTCGATTTTGAGCGTAGCCTATTGCCCAACCAAAATGAGCAATGCCCTGGGAGAGAGCACATTTACAGGGGTGGTCTCCGTTGCCTTCCCCAACCGATAGTCTTTTTATCAGGCTAGGCGGGATTCGAACCCACAACCTCTGACATGTGAGTCTGGCTCCTTAACCACTAGACCACGTCGGCTTTTCTCTTATGGCTTCTACGGTGGGTGTAAATTCAATGAAATCTCCACATTTTGATTTCCCCTAGTTTAAATATATTTTGATAAAATAGCTCCGCGCGCTAAAACTCATCAAGGAACTCTAACAGTCAACTATCCTTAACTCGAACCTTTATTTTTCAAGCCACCCCATATGCATTCTCTTTTGATTATTTGAACATAACAATATGAAATACTTGTCCCTTATTTAAAGCTGAAAAGATACGTGTTGTTATGATCTTGGCTGTTCCAACGTTTATTAATGGAATTTTTCATACTTGTAAATTATTTTTGTTTCTCACAATATCATAATAAGGCCGTTTCTACCTAGCGCCAACACAGACAGAATTAAATGAAATCGTAGCACTAAGATTTCGAAGGCAAAACGCAGAGTACCATAGAATGACTTCAACAAGAGTTGTAATTCTTGTTAATAACCTCCAACTAAAACACAAAAAACCCTCCTGCTAAAGTCCAATAATCCATGTTGACTCCTTTAGGACTGTGCTCGACCGTCATTAAGAGCTAAATTTAGATCCGTAGGTCAATTTACTCTTATTTAACCACTCCATAGTTAAAAAAACGTCTCCTCTAGGATAAGATAATCAAGTTATAAAGTGACCATTCCTGGGTCACCGAACTATCAAAACGGGTGACTGCATTTAGTTTTAATAGGGTCACTCAGCTTATTCATCGATACGGAGATCTTCTTTCTAGGAAATTGGAGTCATAAGTCCCAATTAAATTAGACATTGTTTAAAATGCCTGGTTTTCACTTTGCATGACCTTAATGCAGACGCCTACGATCAAACCATGATCACAAACGACAGGCTTGACCTATGGTGCTTTAGAAATTTCATACCCGTTCCAGAATCTGGAGACTCGTCAAAGGCCAATAACTAAAAGGAAATCAGCCTTATCTGCTAAAATGTAGAATTGTGTGTAGAATCGCGTGCATTAGACACTCATCTTCGAGTGAACTAAAACGGCTTCCGCCCCAATGGAACTATAGGGACCCAAATATTTTTTGTAAGAAGGATAACTAAAGGAGATAAAGCTAGTAACATCAAAGCCTTCATGCTTCCATATACTGCATTTAACTCATATAATAAAGCATCTGACTTAAAACATCGAGGTAAAATTATGAGTACTTTGAAAGCACAGGGAATTCCTCGTAACCAATACAATTAAGAACATGTATACAAACATAAAGGTTAAAAGTGGCCTCAACAGATGGAAAACTGAAACGTTTGGTACTACAGCCAGGGTGCTGTAGGGGTGCGCACTAGCCCGTTTCCTCTGTATAGTTTGTTTAAACTATCCCATGAGAAAGGCTATGACTGGGAGAGAAGAGGGCGTGGGATTCATACAATTATACTGCGTAGATCCAGAAGACAGCTAAAAGATGTACTAGCTGATTTGGACTTAGCAGAGGACAAGGCACTGTTATTTAATAAGATAGAGCACTCTCAAGAGCTATTAATTCTAGTAGAAAAAGAATGCAAAAAAGTTGGCTTTAGACTGTTTATATATAACCCTTATGTAAAACGTTGATGGTCCTTAGCAATTACATACAACAAATGCTACTGAACCTGATTTGAAAGACTTTTTCAAACATCTTGGATCATCGTTCGATAATCCAGGAAAAGTCATCAGAGCAACAAAGGCACAGGCCTTGATGGCCTCGATGGTATTATGAAAACATGGAACACAAATATGAGTAGGGATCTAACGATAATTCTTCATTGCTACCATTGAGTCTATCTTGCTCTATGGATGTGAGAGATGGAAGTTGTCCAAAGTACACGAAAAGTTATTAAAAGGGACAGAAGCTAGAACGGTAAGGAAGGCCTTATACATACGTTGGACCATTCATCCACTAATCTACCAATTCTATGGTGAACTACCCTCTTTAAGTGACAAAATCGCATCCTCAGGCTCCAACTAGTACAGAGAAACTACTGTTACGGGAGCATACATATGGTATTCAGGGATCGGAAGAACGAGGAAATCCTCAAACCGTCACGTTGAAGAGGGACGCAAGTCCATGCGACACGAAAAAGATCGTTGTACTGATGATCTGCAGGAAAATCTGAAGACAGCGATGGCTGATCTGATGAGGCTTACGTAGTAAATAACTACTTAATATAATTCCTTTTCTAATGGTTCATCAAATGTAAAATTAGATATATTATGAAGAAATTATGTCAGTTTATTTCTTGTTTGCTGAGACTAGTTTATCTTCAAAGGCCTCTAAGAAGAGTGACGTTGGTCATTTTCAGTTTGGCAGAAGTGGCACAGTGATAACACAGAAGTCTACTCTCCAGGGTGCAAGGGCTCAAATTCACCAAATAACTGAACGTGCGTTGTTTGTTTGTTTTTAGATTTTGCTGTTCAATGTCAAATTGAGAAATATCAAAACTAAATCATGTTGCTATTGTCGCACTTACGTCTCCACCTCCTTTAATTTGTTTTGTTGGAAGTTTACGTCAATGGTTATCTTCAACGGCCTGTTAGAAGAGTGATGTCAACCATTTTCAGCTCCGCAAAAGTGGCATAGTGGTAATGTAGAGTTCTACCCTCCAGAATTTAAGGGCTCAAATTTACCAAATATCTGTACGAACGTCGGGTTTTTTGAAGGTTTTGCTGTTTAATGTCAAATTGAGAAATATCAAAACTAAATCATGTTGCTATTGTCGCGCTTGCGCCTCCAACTCCTTTAATTTGTTTTGTTTGCAGTTTACGCAGCAAAAATAATCAGATTGGTTATCGTTCATCACTTTTCAAGTCGTATTTTCCAAGCCAAAGATACATTTTAAGTAGGTATAAATTACTAGCCACTACAAAATTCTATGAAAAGCACCTATAAAATCTAGGAGACCTCCGCAATGGAGAATTCTTAACATAACCAGGTTTTTTGGAGAAGCTCTCATCTCGTTGCGATGCGAAAAACTATTCTTAAAGTGCAATAAAGAAATGAATGATTAGTCAAAAAATCTCAAGCTCAAATGTTTCTTCTTTACGGTAGAGTTCTGTGAAAAATCTGTTGGAAAAGTATTGACATTTTCAACTCACATTAAACAGGAAGGTGCAGTGCGCAGAGTAATTGAATATAATGTAAGCCTAACTGCAATGCATACAAATGATTTTTTGCAACCGTTAATCGGAAAGTCTCATTTCGTTACAGAAAATATCCAATTGCATTAACTATTTGCATACTCGATCAGAAATCAAGTTATGGAAAGCAAATATTGTCACTCGAGGCATCAAGATTAGCAACGTTTTTTCAAGTAATAGTATGCCACTTGATACCTTCTTCAATTTCTTTTTTGTGCTTAAGGGCATTCTAGAACCTTTGTTGACAACGACCGGCTTAAAGTGTATATCTGTCAAGACAACATAAATGAACTGCTGGTTTCCCTTCTAGCCATAAATTCGCTTTGTGGCTCACATACTTACGTTTCAATGTGATATACATCGTTAAAGGAGAAAGACTTTTACAATCAAGTATTATCAAATTTCAAGGCTCTAAATTCTGTAGACGTGTTCTACAGATTTCTGTAGAGTTCAGTTTTTAACCTTGCGAATACATACTTCTCTATCGTATATTTTCGAAAATGACGCAAGAAACATCTAATCATTCATTTTAGTTTATCACCTTGTGTACGGAGGACTGCATTCAACAGTACGCCAAGCAGCAATAAACTGTAGCCCTTTTAAAGAATTCAAACTCCCAATATATGATATAAATTATCATAAATCCAAAATAGCAATGAATAATAAAAAGTATTATTAGAACAATTGTATATCATTCTATTTATAAGAAAAAAATAAAACATTTTTAAATAAAATACCATAACCAAATTTCAAATCGATTCAAAACAAATCATGTAACGTATTACAAAATTTTAATAAACTGTTGCTTAATTTACTAAATGATTTGTGTTCCAAGTAAGAGGACGTCAGTATTTTAGCAAAAGGATGCATTCATCATTACAGATAGTAGGTTGTGCCAACGTTTTATTAATTGACAGTGAATGAGCGACCTGTGTCTTCCTTCCCCATAGCGCATTGGAATGAATGATAAGCAAGCGTAATGCATTCCCGAGTAGCTCTTCTCACTCTTCAACTATCAATGGCGACGTTATGCATTGATGTAAGTAATTAAGTAACCTTTTATATCTGCTTCTGGATTTAGCATTGAAGCAAATATGGGCGAGGTTACACATCTTGAATCACAGTTTTTACAGTTTAAATACTTTTTCTCGGGTTTTCTTGCTATCGCGAGCTTACGCCGTACGGTAACAGAGCATTTAGTTTAGTTCCACCAACTATATGGAACATAATCAAACAGAAACATCACCTCTGCAGAGAGCAAATGTCAGTTGAAAGCTGCTCTTAAGACTTTCCTTTTTAGAGACACGTTTAGTTAGTTTGTTATTTAGATAGATACTCTTTAAAATTTAAACATCGTATTTGGTAAAGGGCCTAGAAACAGCGTAATAGGCGCTACAGAAGCTATTATTATTGTTATTATTATTATTATTATTATTGTTATTATTATTATTATTGTTATTATTATTATTATTGTTATTATTATTGTTATTATTATTGTTATTATTATTATTATGTCTAAATGCTGGCCGTATTCTGGAGAAATTCTCGGAAGCAGCTATACGGTCATCGTTCTATATTTTTTACCGCCGTAACAAAGAGTGGTCCAGCCCTGAGAGTCTGTTGTTTTATTGAAGCTGTTTTATATATACATTTTTCTTTCATGCTAACCTCAACGTTGTAAGTTAGGGTTTTGTTTCGCTTTAATAATTCTGTTCGTTGTATCATTCCATTAATCCCACTGTCCCGTTCAAAGTGATTGCAGCTGGTGAAAACAGTGGGAATTCTACGTGGCGGAAAAGGGCAATAGCATATGTATACTCATATATACGAAATAAATAGCTAGTGTTAAAAAAATTATTATGATTACTCTAAAAAACGATCCGGCTTGGCTAATTTGCGAAATGATAAATACAATAAATATCAAAGTGAAATTTTTTATTGTTAGAATCATGGGCATGTAATCTAAAATCTAACTGTAATCGGTGCTCTAAACATGTTCTCACAAGATTTAATGCTGCTGCACATTATGTATGTATTTCAACAGCTTGTTTGTGTTGCTTTTTTAACTTCAATATCATTCTTAAGATTTTCCGAACGTTTCCATCCTAGTTATTTGGAAGAGTGAAGCTGTCAAGCGAAACTGCAATGGACCGACATACAAACTTTCATACCTTTCCACAGTCTGTATCACTGCTGCTGCGTGTTACTACATTGGATGATTGGAAACCAATCATGTATGGCTTGGCAGACACTGTAGCTTCCAACTGCGTTGACACTTTGGAAAGTAACTGTGGAAGTATTCTAAGCTACCCTTTCTTTATCACATTCATAATGCTCAGTAACTTTATCATTATCAACTTAATACTAGCTGTCATTATGGATAACTTTCTTTACCTTACTCGAGATAATTCTTTAGTAAGCTCCCGCCATATTGACAAATTTATTAACGTATGGTCACGTTTAGATCCAAGGGGGACTGGGAAGTTAGCTTGTTACGAAATGATATACCTATTCAAATACTTAAACCCCCCGATGGGATTTGGTGTTCTTTGCCCTAACAGAATTGCTTATGGCAAAGTTATGTCTTTTAAAGTCCCAATTGATAAAGACTTCATAGTACATTTTAAGGATATCCTTGTCCTAGTAGTTTTAAAATGCTTACAACCAAAAGCCTGTAATGCAGATTTGCAGGAAGAACTTAAACTGCTTCAACCAAACATTGGCGATGACTTTCTAGAGAAAATTTTACCTACAAAAGAGAGAGAGCCAAGTTGGTGGGAACTAAAATTTAGACAAGATTGTGCAGCAAACACAATCAAGCTGTACTTTAAAAGCTTTGTGGAAAGGATAAAATCGGCTAAGCAGAAAAAAGCAAAGTCTAGTTCCTTTGTATCAGTGAACTTGGAGTACAGCGACAAAAAAGATCCCGACGAAGATGACGGTAGCCCAAATCCTGACGTAAACAAGAGGGAAGGAGGCCAAAATTTAGATAACTCCCACGAACAAAGTGGTTTTCATGATAAATCAGCCAATGAAACTGGTGGCAGTGATTCTAAGACTGCAGGAAATAGCTCAGGTCAGGCCTGTGTTCTTCAAATGTATCAAAGTGATTCATTGGCAGTCCTTGATGCTCAAAATATGATAATACACAGGGAGAAACCCGGTATCCTTGTTACTTCAACAAATAAACTTGCCCCTAACTGCACACCTGAAAACGAGACTACTGCAGAGCTACACGATGTTTTAGTTCAGAACTTTGATCTGTCAGAAAGTAAAACGGGGCAAACACATGGTTTCATTAAGAACGATATGCTACCGATAACATGCAATCGAATTGCGCATTCTACCAGTGCACAAAACTGTGTGCAGATCAAGACAGCATCTGCATCTGATAGTTTTCAATCTACTGATTCAGAAGAAGATACTAATCAGAACATACCTTTTTCATGTTCCTCCGCAACGAGAATGACAGCTGAAAGAATCAATAAGCTTTCTACGTCTTTTCGCCACTCGGTAGCACTTAAGCGTCTTGGAAACTGTAAGAAGTTGCAAAAGCTCAAAGTTTGTCTAAAAAGCAACTGCTACAATCCATCCAGGCATTACCTTAATAGTTCAACAACTTCGTCCCTTAAGACGGTCCCTCAAAGTTCTAGCATCAATCCTCATATCGTTAGACAGGTTGCATACAACACTCAAAGATGTAAAGTTCGTATTTACAGGAGGAGAGTACGAAGAAGACCGCTGCGAGATACAATACCTTTTGGGCTTGAACCAATCGATTTGGATGGGCTATTTACGTCACACACCATACCTCCAACTGGCCAGGCTACGTCGCATTCAACCACATCGTCTCAAAGAAATGATGTAGGATGCCACCGTGACAACCCTTCCCCAAGATTCTGTTTTAGCACTACCATTGGTGGCATTGGTGACGCTATCTTTACGGGGCAGGTCGAGACCACACCCAACATTGTTGCTGAAAGGCAAAACAGCAATGATGCGAAGATTTTGACTCCCAATAGAATAGTTTCTCAACGTATTTGTAATTCTTGGGATGCAGATACTCAACCTGAGAAGGAGCAACCTGTTAAATCAGATATTGAGAGTATCCATATACTTAAACACCATACAGGCAACCCAGAAACAGAGATTGAGGTGTCATCACAAGAAGATAAAGTGGAGACAGTGACAAAGCCAGAGACTTGCGATGCTAACAGGAATGCAAAATTAGAGACTGTTTCATTTATTGCAAATAGCCAAGACACTACCTCTGCGGATAAAATAGGACATGACGTACTTTCAAAACAGTGGCAACAAGTGTACCCTTCAAGGAAAGATGACGCTAAAGATATGGCCCCGTCTATGTCCCATGAATCAAAATATCAGCAATCGATAGTGGGCTCAAGTACAAATCTAAACGGCGATTACTCCACTAAAATATCACAACCTTTCTCAGGTACGAAAGAAAGCATCCCGAAAACGACTGTAGAAACGGTTTTACCAGCATCAGACGAATCAAAACATCACCTGTCTTTACTCGACTCAAGTACTCACTTAAATAGAGATAACTTGACTGACGTTTCTTCATCTGATCCAGGTGAGAAAGAGAGTATCACAAAACCAGGGGAAACTTTTACATATGACAGGCCGAAATATGACTTATGTGTGGGAAGTATTGAAACTGCGGAAGATGAGAGTATTGTGAGAGGATATTCAACCTTTAACGCTTCAATTCATGATCTTCTTGCGAGGCAGGATAACGATCAACACAAAGATCTGGATCTAACAACATCCAATCAATCAAAACATCATCTTTCATTACTCGAGTCAAGCACTGTCTTAAATAGAGATAACTTGACTGATGTATCTTCATCTGATGCAGGTGAGAAAGAGAGTATCACAAAACCAGGGAAAACTTTTACATATGACGAACCGAAACATGGCCCATGTGTGGGAAGTATTGAAACTGCGGAAGATGAGAGTATTGTGAGAGGATATTCAACCTTTAACGCTTCAATTCATG